>CM033463.1:9768604-9926104 GCA_019425755.1 Amaranthus cruentus | reverse complement strand
TTTTCTAAATGTAATAGAATTTAGAGTTCTTAATTGATAAATAACCGGAAACGAGAATCTAATTTGACTATTTTTGAGATTCAATGGTAAAAAAAATAAATAAATCACAACATAAATAAATAAATTGGAATTTGTTTTTTCTTGGAAATTTTGAGATGTATTAAAAGAAGAAATCACAAAATAAATAAAGTACCAGTTATAAATTTGCCTAGTTTTAATACTTGAGAATAGTGAAAGGGCTTTCAAAATTAACTTTTGAAGAATATGAATCATTTTTTTTTTGGATTGAAGAATATGAATCATGAAATTGGTTCTATTGAGAAAAAAGAGTAACTAAAGTAATTGAGTACCATTTATTCAAAAAAAATAGTAATTGAATACCATTACTCAAAAAAAAAAAAGAAAAAGTAATTGAGTACGAGTTGAATGGACTTGGAAAACTGGTAGCATTGGGGATTGTGAGAAAGAGAGTAATTAAAAATGCCGCCCACTATTTGTTTTGCTTGGGTTTCGAACCTGGATAATTTCCTTAAAAGTCCAAAACAATTACCAATTGTGCTACCTTATATTATTGATAAACTAACCAACATTTATTATATGAGGCCTTTTAAATTTTGGGGCCCTGTTCAATGGAACACTTAGAACCGGCCCAGAACCGCCCATGTTAGGAAGATGGGTTAATTATACAATGGGTCAATAAAATATACTAAACACAATACGACCCTAATAGTTTAGGTATCTAACTCTAATACCTCTGTTTAAAAACAAAGGCGATGCGCAAATATGCGGGAACTATAGAGGTATCAAACTTCTAAGCCACAGCACGAAATTGTGGGAGAGAATGATAGAGAGGAGAATTAGACAAGAAACAATTATTATAGAGAATCAATTTGATTTTATGCCAGGAAGGTCAACCATGGAGGCAATTCATGTTTTGAGGAGACTGGTGGAAAAATATAGAGAGCGGAAACAGGATCTGCATATGGTGTTCATAGACTTGGAGAAAGCATATGATAGCATACCACGACGCGTCGTTTGGGATAGCCACAACGCTAGGGGTATTTTTGCAATATACATTGAGGCTATACGAAATATGTATGATAAAGTGATGACTAAGATTCAAACACCAGTGAGGGTAACAGGGCCGTTTCCGGTTAAAATAGGACTCCACCAGGGATCGGCTCTAAGTCCTTTTATTTTTGCGATCATTATGGATGAGATTTCTAAATCTATCTGGGAGACGGTACCGTGGTACATGCTATTTGCGGACGATATCGTGCTGGTAGCCGAAACTAAAGAGGAGGTTAGTAATAAATTAGATAAGTGGAGGGAATCTTTAGAAGGTAAAAGATTGCGCATTAATCGTACGAAGACCAAGTACTTGCGTTGTGACTTTAGTGGGATATCATCGATAGGTGAGCTAAAGGTGCCCATTGGGGAAGAAGTCGTTAAAAGTACGAGCAAGTACAAGTATTTGGGATCGACCATTCAATGGGGAGATTGACGGAGATATAAATCATTGTATCCAGGCGGGTTGGCTCAAATGGCGAGCAGGCACCGCGGTGCTATGTGATAGGAAGATTCCAAGTAAGTTAAAGGCAAAATTTTACCAGATGGCAATCAGACCTGCTTTGTAATATGGGACAGAATGTTGGCTTGTGAAGAAATTTGAACATAAGATGAAAGTCACAGAAATGCGTATGTTGAGGTGGATGTGCAGGCACACATTGATGGATCGAATTAGGAACCAAGAGTTTAGAGACAAACTAGGGGTTGCCCCCTATTTTTGGAAAAAATCGTGAAAATAGATTGAGGTGGTTTGGACACGTGAAGAGAAAGACTTTCGACGCCCTTATGAGGAGAGTCGAAAGCATTATAGTAGAGGGTAAGAGGAGTCGAGGAAGACCTAGGAGAACTTGGGATGAGCAAATAAAAGTTGACTTGCATGAGTTAAACCTCTCTGAGGACTTGACTAGGGATAGGGGTAGTTGGAGGCGGCATATCTTGGTTTTAGAATACGATTTTCTTAAGAGTTCTTTTTGGTGTCCTTACTTTCTTGCTTGCTCTCGTTTCTTTTTTTTATTTTATTTTATTATTATTATTATTATTATTATTATTATTATTATTATTATTATTATTATTATTATTATTATTATTATTATCATTATTATTAGTTTTTTGTTTTTAAGTGGAAAATTTACCTAGAATAATTCAACCTATTTGTGATTTTCCTATAATAATCCCAACTATTGATTAAACATGAATAATCCCAACTTTAAAGGGTATTTGCCTAGAGTAAACTTGGGTAACCCGATGATCTGCTATAGTAGGTAACACCAAAAAATAAAACTGAAAATTAATTTAAAATTGGAGAAAAATTTTGAAATTTTACTTAAAAAATTCTAAATAATAAATAAAATCAAAAATATTTTTTGAACATTTTTTAAACTTTTTTTTTGAAATTTTATTTTAATTTATCTTTTTTATGAAATCATTAGCTTAGCAAGCCAGAATTGGTTGAAAGGCGTGGAGATTTTCTGTAGCATGAGCCACTTTAAGCTTTTTTGGTCAGTCCTAATTATAAAGTGATTATTCATCAAGTACTGCTCCCATTTTTGCATAGCAAAGACCACTGCTAAGAGCTCCTTTTCATAAACTGAGAGCTTTTGCCATCTAGGACCCAGGCTTCTGCTAATGTATGCAATAGGCTGTCCAGTTTGCATAAGGACTGCACCAATTCCTTCCTTAGACGTATCCGTCTCTACTTCAAAAGTTTTAGAGAAATCAGGTAAAGCCAAGATAGGGGCCTTAGCTAAAGAAAGAATTTATTGATGTGTTTGATGAACCAAAAGAATTGCCTCCAAAGAGGGGGGTATTTGATCATAGAATTCCACTTGAGGAGGGCACTAAACCTATTAACATCAGACCCTATAGATATCCCCTGAAGCATAGAGATGTGATTGAACAACTTATCCATGAAATGTTAGAAAGGGGAGTCATTCGACATTTTATTTTAATTTATATTTTTTTTTTAAAATAAAACTTTCTATAGCAAGTCATCCGGTCACCGGGTTTACTCTAACAAAATACGTCTCAAAGTTGGGATTATTAATAGTTAATCAATAAATAGGATTATTGTAGGAAAATCACGAATAGGTTGGATTATTCTAGATAATTTTTCCTTTAAGTTTTATAATTGTTTTTACCTATTTATTTGAGGAAAAATTACCTACAATAATCCAAACTATTCACGATTTTCCTACAATAATCTCACATATTGATTAACCATGAATTATCCCAACTTTGAGGGGCATTTTCCTAGAGTAAACCCAGTGACCGGATGACTTGCTATAGCAAGTTTTATTTTTAAAAAAAATATAAATTAAAATAAAATGTTGAAAAAAATGTTAAAAAATGTTCATAATAAATTTATGATTTTTTTTTATATTTTAGAATTTTTTATGTAAATTTTCAAAAATATTTTCTAATTTTAAATTAATATTTAATTTATTTTTTCGGTGAATTAGCTACTATAACAGGTAATCGAGTTACCCAAGTTTACTCTAGGAAAATACCCCTTAAAGTTGGGATTATTCATGGTTAATCAATAGGTGGGATTATTGTAGGAAAATCATGAATATTTTGGATTATTCTAGGTAATTTTTCCTTTATTTGATCTATTATGCGTTGTATTTATCTCTCACGTGGCAGGAACGTATCTTAATCTTTCCCGAGTCGGGGAACTCCTTTTGACCGCACTCTCCTTTATGGGTATGAGTTGCCACCGTCCTTTCCTCCTCAGATCCTGTCCATAGTTTCTATGAGCGGGATACACTGGATAGAATGATGATGATAAAATAAACTTATTTTTAAATTTGGTTTGAAAAAACTTATTTTTAATTTATTTTTTATTATTCTTAAAGTTAATGGTGACTTGAGTGCTCAATTGATTTGTGCATTGATGTATGCATAATGATGTGGATTAATGTGAGTTTTTAAGTATGACATATACTGTGTGTTTAAGTGTATGGATTAATGCATGAATTATGAGTGTATTTATGGAGACTCTTAAACATGAGTGTAATGGTGTCAGTTGTGGAGCATAATGAATGCACTTAATGAGGAGTTTAGTAGTCCAAAGAATCTGGTTATGAATAAGGTGCTGGAACAAGGCACTCAAAGAATACACCTTGCTTTGAACGAGCTTGAAAATCAGAATAATCCAGAATCTAAAGATTTGTTCATAATTATTAAAATCGCAATTCTAATCTACAATTCTAAGATTTTACGAACTTAAAGATCAAAATACACCAAAAACATCGGGGAAAAGTAGTTTCATGTGTTCATTTGTACTAGAAGTACTGTATGTAAATTGACAGCATTTTTACACCGTTACACCTACCTATGGGCTCTGGTGACAACAACCATGCATTTAGATTTTCTTACAATATCATCCTCCAGGAATTCAATTTTTATGCAAAAGTACAACACTTTCGGATACTGAAACCACAAATAACAATGTACCAATCAGTCATAGAGTGCATGTGATAAAACAAACCCGTTGATCCGATATTTATCCGACCCCGTAACCAAATCCGATTCGACCAGACATAAAAAATGAACTAACTATGCAAAAACCAACATACACACAAAAATTGATTTTAAACCGGTCTAAAATATTCAACCCCGATAACCCGAATGAACACCTCTACATCTCTACATAGAGTAGATAGCAAAAAAACAGCAGTCCTATAATCTCAGAGAAATCAAACAAGTAAGATATTGCAAGAAGATACCAGAGTATATAACAATCCAATAACCTCAGACAAATTTTCCTCATCACTAGTCAGCCACACACAATGACACAATTCAGACGTCCGAAAAGTATCAAAGCAACATAAAAACACCAGAATGTATATGAAGTAATTACACAAAATTGTCTTCACAAATCACTGTTACCCGAAAACGGGCTCTTCTATATAGAGAGAATTCAGAAAAAAAAATTTTCTATATAGAGAGAATTCAGAAAAAAAAAAATTGGATTTCGTAGATCGTACTATTAAGAAATGGCTACTCAGCTAGCAGCAATAACATTAAAGACAAAAGAACAAATCCCTGGAAATATACAACTTGATGTTCTGCTCTTTGTAGCTTCACGCTACCTCGTACAAATGCAAAACTCCTTTGTTTCTGAAGTCTAAATGTTTTTTCTTTTCGGGTTTTGTGATGGGGGTCGGAGGGTATTTGGGATCGTTTTTCTGTACAGGTGACACAACGGTTACAACACGATATAGGAATGTCGAGTCTACCTCATTAGAGCACCTCTAGTTAAATCTGCCTCCTATTCTTCCAAGTCTTCGTGCAACTCCGAAGACGACTGCTTTTGTCAGAAGCCCTTTGTCGAGACTAAGAGCAAGAGCAGCTGCCCCGCCAAATACGAGGAGCTTTGGCACGTTCATCCCACCTTGCTGTTTCTCCTCGGGAGTTGTTGATTCAGTGACCGACTGATCATCACCATTCAACAAAGATCTCAGATATTGCGGGTCCACTTTTGTGGTGATATGGGCCATTTCCACGTGGGATGAAAGGGGTGTGCCAGCTGCTCTTGCTTTTTGATAAACACGTAGACCTGGATCAATTTTCTTAACAGCTCCCCACATCCCTTGCCGCACACCAAGCTTTGCAATTTCCCATGGAATACCCATGTCTTCATGATGAAAAAGGAGCACTTCTACTGCTGTCATCTCTCCGGTTTGCCTGGATTCCACTGGTTTAACAATAACACAAGGATCTCAGCACCGATCTTTCTTAAATAAACCAAGCAAAGAACAATGGAGTAAAACAAAAAAAATCATATTTCGAAAGTTTTCTACGACAGCCCGTCTTGTATGAGACCGTTTCACGGTGAGATGACCTCAAAATAAAAAGCCCATAAGCTAAAAGTTTCACGGAGAGACCCTCTTATACAAGAATTTCTGTTTCTACTATTGTACTGAAGTTGTATAACTGCATTTGGGCCAGAAAAAAACTAACCGGCACTACATTCATAATCTCAAAAAAAATATATAACTGAAAAGCTTAACGTACCTGGGCGAATACACCAACTTGAATAATACAGATCCACGCGTCTTGGCTTGTCCTTTCGTGGCACAGAATTAGGTATTCCCTGAAGAGGAAAAGGAAAATGCAATTTAATGTCAGCATTCACGTTGAACTTTAAAAGATGAGCCTGTGAAGTTTCTAAAGTAAATAAGGGTACTTGTGAAATATATTGTAGGGATTAAGGCTCTGGCATTGTTGTTTTGAAATGTATCAGCTCTACTACAATGTGAGTACTCTAACGGTTAAAATCACATCATTACAATAATGTAAAGTCTTAATCTATTTAGCGATATGTCACAAGTGGAGTTGACCAACTTCATAAATAAAAACATCATGTCTTTTTTCCCCTTCAAATAGGCTGAAAAAGGAACGAAAGTATGAATCAGACTGATTTATGATAGATTATGATCTAAAGCTTAATGAGGGCTTAATAACATGTGCTATTTATCGATCGAGAATCTACTAATAGCAACTGAATCAAGGGTCCAAAAGAGCATTTTGACTTTTGAGGGATTCGGTTATCGAGGTATCGTCAATATGGACAGGGTTCCATCAATCAGAATCTTTGATACCTTCTCTGTCCCTAAGTTTTTGCTACATTTTACTTTTTTCACACTATCCATGCACTAATTCAATTGTTGATATATTTAAGAATACATAATAAAAAATATAAAAAATGATATTAATAATGCTTGCATTGAATCGAATCAAACAATATCTCACTCGACAATGTTTTAACTTGTTGATTAAGAATAAAATACAAGTTAAGATCATTCAATGAACAATGCCCAAAAGTAAGAGGGAGTAGTAGTTTTACAATTAAAAGTGTCAAAGAAAAAACAATTTCAACATCAAAATATCATAGTGTTATGTGAATCATTAGTTTATACCTTTGTCACACAGTAAAATGTTCTTTCACACTCCCATATCCTGCGGCCAATAATGTACTCTCGGTCACTGCAGAAGAACGGAAACTGCAGATAGCCAACAAAAGTCAGTTATATGCCAGCAAAAGAGTCAGTCCTCTGCAATGCTTTAAAAGAAAGTTTGTTACCTTTCGAACCCATTGCACAACCATGGTTCCAGTGGTATGAGACTTTTCAAGAGTTTCAGAATGTATGAGCATAGGATCAAATTTTGGTCGAAATTCGTCATCCCAGAAGAAGTCTCGTACCATCTCAGGTATTGCATCTTCAAAAATTGTACTACTACGATATTGAGGAGGACCAGTCTAGCAAAACCCGACAGATAAAATAAGTCTCACATACAAATCAACAGCTGCAATCATCATATAAATTCTACTATCATCTGATTATCTTATAGACTATAGTTATTCTTTATTTGTGGTCTTTTATCACCCAATCCAAATTAAGTAACGAAACTGAAACCATGTATGATATAAGTACGTAACCATTATCATGACAATACATTATTTGGTTGGCATGTAGTCACTGGCTAAACTTACAATTAATGTGTCAACAAATCATGAAAACAAATTATCATCAAGCAACAAATTGTATACCTCAGGGTCTCGCCGCCAAGCTCGATAGTGCATGGTTGGGGTAGAGCGGTCCATCATTTGTATCCAAGAAGGACCTCCATCTTTCTCCTCGACAAGCTTAAAAAGATGCACCAGATCATCATTATTTACAACAGGATTCTCCTCCCCTTTTAGTTGCTTTAATGACCTAAACAAGAACCAAACTTCATCTTTAATTTTCACTTTCAAGGTTCCAAGACAAACACTAGAATACCCAACAACACAGATGATGGACTTGAATTACATGAAATGGTTAATAAAACAACAAATTCAAGAGCAACCCCATCAAGCAATACCGGAAACAATTCAAGCAAACTGACAATAACCAAAAACCCCACCTTTCCTTCAACTACTATAGCTCTCAAATTAAGCAAAACAACAATAACAAATGTCCAATAATAACTAAGATCACCAATAATAGTAGCAAAACCGAGAATCATGGGATAGCCTAGTGGTCAACTGTCTTCCTTTCACCCTTGTGACATAGTTTAATTCTAACATATATCCCTGTGGCTTCAACCATCAGATTAAGCTTTTGGTTGAATTGGTTCCTAGAACATGACAAGTGGTCACGGGTACCAATCTTAATCATCCCTCATTAAAAGGTGAAATCTTCGGCGCCTACGTGCATCTACGCTTCTGGGCTATATAGTGTGAGGGGCATGTTAAAGTATATAACATATCTCAAAGCCTCCTGGATTAATTTTCTCTCCCTTTGCACGTAAGGGTTCTCTAGCCTATCCTAATCAAAATAACAAAATAAATTAAGAGCAAAGCTAAACATTTAGGTGAACATGGTCAAATTCAACAAACAAACATTTCAAGAGCTACTACTATAGTTCTCAAATTAGAAATGATGCCAAAATTGAAACAATTTAAGCAACTAAATAACACATGAATTTACCTGTAGCTGGAATCAGCAAAAGTGGGTTTTAAGGATAAAGTCTCATTAACTGAGCTAATTTCTTCACCAGCTGATTTCATGGTAAATGGAGTGAAGCTTTGAATAGAAGGAAGCACTTTTGAAGAAGAAGATGGAGCAGAAAAATCCACAATTTTTGACATTAAAGATTCAAACTTATTCTTGTCCAAACTTTCTAACCACTTTGGTTTCCATATCCATCCAATCACAAGACCAACAAGAAAAGCAGTCCAAATTGGAGTAATAAACACCATACTATCTATCATTAACCCACCTCCCATTGATGTGGGTAGCTCTAATATTCCCCAAAATGCATCAAACAATCCCATTAAAACCCTAATCCCAACAAATGAAGCAAAACCCAAAACCTAATTCAGATAAAAGATTACAACTTTATCACTTAAATCCCCCCAAAATGAAAAAGGGGGGATTTTTTTTCATGGGATTTAGGCACTAAACTCTTAAACCCAGAAACAATAATTGTCACAAAATTGAGAAGAGTGCAGAAAGAGGAAGATATTGAAAAAATTGGTGATAAAAATAGATGGGTTTTGTGATAAAGAGATAAGGATGCCACAGTGGATGAGGACGTTTGAGGGCAAAATGTCCTCTTTCCTAAAACAAGAACCAGAAGAAATGCTTTTTTCTATAGAATTAAAATTTATATTTTAACAATATCTAAATACAACCATACACAAAAAAGAATCTGGCAAAATAAAATTGGAAGATTTGAAGCTTTTATAAATTAAATAAATGTAATTTTTGTGAAGAATAATGGATCCACCAAACTAAAATATTAAATTTTATAAATGGTGAAAAATGTTTGGATGTTTATGAAGAAAACCCAAAAGAAATAAAAAGCCAAAAGTTGTGATTTGTGAAAGATTTAAAAAGTTGAGTTTCAGGCTGAGCCTCATATTTGCCAATTGTTGAAGATATATAAGGCTAAGGTGTGTACACTAACAAAGAAATCCGCGGTTTAGGATGAAACTAGACTTGGGTGTGGGACATGGAGACTCGTTTGTTGCTATTATTCACGTTTTTTTGACCTTTTGGATGGTCTAAAATAACTCATTCTTTTTTTTAATAAGTAATTTGAATTAAATTAAAATAAATTATATTTAAGTGAGGTATTGTTTTATTTGATTTAATACAAGGATAATTAATATTAAATTTTTATAATTTTTAATTATACACAATAAGAGATAAATAATGAAATTTTGTTTTAATATGCGTGCAAATGGTTAAAGAAACTACTAGGAAAAAATAAAAGAGAGTATAATATAAAAGAAAAAGTATTGCTTTTGTGTATCATTAAGGGGAAACTATTTTTTGAATCATAACTACATTACCAGGGCGGAGGCACATATGTGCTCATAGGTCATTTGACCCCATTTAATTTTTCTGATTTTCGAAAATTTAGAAATAGTTGATATTTGTTACAGACGTCTTTTAAGAGCCCAATTCATATCTCCCTTTTAACTTACAAAATCACCAATCAGTTTTTTTTTAATTTATTAATTGGGTCAGCCTCAAAACTTAAGACGTCTATTGTATAAACGGTCTCAAGTAAGAATTTGTGTATTTGTTATATATAATAATGTTATTGTATTCCAACCCATTGACATATTATAGATTACTAGTGAAAGTATCTAAAATTGATATTTTATTGTTGGACATTTTTCAATTATGTTAAGCTACGAGTCTGTGACTTTTTATGTGGATTTGTCAAGTAGCTTATAAATATAAATTACTATTTTATAAAGGATTTTGATTTTTTCCTCAAATCTAAACTTCTAAGTCAAATAAAAACTAATTGATATTTTTTAAGCTTTTATATTCTCCATATATATTCATCTCAATCTAATACAAATTAATGAGGTAAATGAAAATTTTCAGGTATACAATGTTGGTTTTATTGTTAACTTTTACTTTTTTGAACTTACTTAGTTTATATTCGCCATTAATTTTGTTAAAATATTGGGATTTGGGAGGAGATATTTTGAGCAAATGTTGGAGTAAAATCTTCAACATAAATTTATGTGGTTAGTAAGTCAAATTCAATAGTCAATTTGTGAACATTCACTCAAAAAAGTCAATTTTGAACATATAACTAATAAATATAAAAAATTAGTAGGATGTCCTTGGATTTAAGCTTTTTACCAAGTTTAAAAGTTGAATAAATAATGTCAAAGTTTACGTAAGGGGGCAAACGAGTAATTTATAGGTTGATTTGTCCATGCATTGATCTTTTCTCATACTAAATAGTTGAAGTACTTAATACAATTCTTTTTCATCTCAAGTTGTATATAAATAATAAGAGAACAACCCGGAGAAACCTCAGCAAATTCAAAAGGGGAAAAAATAACATGTTTCTAGAATAAGAAGACGCTCACAAAAAAAAAGAATCTACAAAAGAAAACAGAGAGAACACTTAAATGCTATAAAGAACGCAATGTGAAAAGAAATATCAAGAACATAACCAACTACGGAACTACCTGTTCTTATACCATAGATCACAAAGAACGAAGAGAAACAATAATGCAACTGGTGTGCTTGAAATAAGAAAAACCAAAAACAAATGTCGCGATTGGCAAGCACAATGCTTATAATGCTTTATATATCAACTCACTAATAAAATAATGACCTATCAATGCCATGATTAAGAGCCGCCCATAAAACATGGAGCACAAACCAAGTACACATCAATGCCATGATTAAGACCTGGGTGAGGGGTTTTGTTTCCTGAAATATGCGGACAAATCATACCCGTTCCCCTAAGGAGGGAGTAAAGAGAGATGCGCGCAGTCAAGAAACCCCCCAATTGATACCTGCGCTCAATAGGGGTCGAACGCCAAACCTTTTTCTCCACATGCAGATGCTCTATTCGTTGAGCCACAAGCGCTTTTAAAAATATAATAATATAAAAATCATCATCCAATACTATAAAAGTCTTGGAAAATTCCAAGTGTCATCATTTAAAGAGGCATGACAATATTTATCAAATTTAGAATATAATATTTTTTGTTTAAGTTTGAAGCTAAATTAGGTAAAGTATTTGTTGATATACTATAGTAATTCTATTTTGTTAACTTAGAATTTAATATGTTCAATTGAACGAAATAAAGTTATGTATCAGGTAAATAATTAAAATAAACGTCAATAATGTTTTGATTTAAAAAATCATATATTTGATAAATTTAATAACGATAGTATACATTACTTACATTATTATTTGAAACTGTTGTTATATATACTTCGCACTAACAAATTCGTGCATTGCACGAGTTTCTATACTAGTATCATAATATTTTAAAAAGTTTATAGAAGTTTAAATGAAACAAACAAACCTTTTTCTTAAAACAAGATAAGTAAATATATCGGTGAAAGAAAGTCACAATGTAAAATAGAAAGAAAAAAAAGTATTAGAATCAAGCATTGCATACCAATAGCATAATAAGAGTATATAACTAATAACAAAAACAAATCCAAGTAAATGTATATTATATTTAATCCAACTCAAATTATCCAATATAGAATATATTTTATTCAATTACAAATATCAAAAAGCTTTTATAAATAATTGAGAATAAATGGAATAAAAAAATATAGTATACTATTACTACATTAAATGTTGTAACTTAAGAAGTCAAAAATATAAGTCAAAAGTCAAAAATCAATTAAAGTAAAATCAAAGAATTTTAAAAATATATTATTAATAACAATATCATTGAACTTTGAAGAAAACTTTTCTTAAGTACTTGACACATATGCAATTTTGAAATATGTGATGTCATTTAGTTTTGTTTTAGTAACATTTCTATATTATTAATATTAATGATTTATGCGACCAAAACTATGCGATCAAAACTTATCACGGAAGCCTTAATTTGATGTTAGATGATATTTTTAGATTGTTTTCGGCTGGTTTAAATCTCATTCATTGGAAATGAAAGAAATTACTGATCTTATAATGAGGCGTACGAAAGTTTGGTATAATATTTACTGTTAAGTACATCATGTTTATGTTGTTGCATGATTAAGGATATGGATCCAATTGTCTATTGGTATGTGTTGTAGCAATCTTTATATGGCTCTTTAGCCCAAAATGATAAATGTGAATATGTCAATGACATGAGAGCTTGCAAAAGAAAATCTAGCCATGAGAAAAGTAAGGGATCCTCATCTATGATTTAGTCTAATGTGGACCTGGTCCACAATAAATTTTGGGTGGACCAAGATAAACTCCACTCCCTTACTCTACTACTCACTCCCTCATTCCACTTCAGGCCCATAAACCCTCAACTCCCTCATTCCACTGAAAATCAAAAAGCACTCGACACTCCACTTCCTCACTCCCGCCTTAAACTGAAACCGCTCGCCACTCCACTCAGGGATCAACCATCGTCGATCATCTAGCCTCCTCCGCGCGCCGCCTTCGCCACCACAGTCGTGACCGTCTTCAACTTGGTACTGTCCTCCAATTTCTTGTCTTTTAGGGTCTGCCTGGAATGAGGGTATTATGGGGTAAAAAGTAATCTGATAAATTTTTTGGGCTGGACCAAAGGGTTGGATTGGGAGGAAGAAGTTCATGGTGTAATCTTTCCGTTTTATTTGGGGGTAAACATTTACCCTACCCCCCTCAGGAGTACTAAGTAAGGAAGTTGTTTTTCTCTCACCATTTTTATCTTCTTCAACTTTTTAATGGACCAAGTTCCATATATTTAATACTCTTACTTCTTCAACATTTGTAACCACAAGGTGGGTGATTATAATTTCTCTTCTATTGAGTTTTATTTTTTTTTAAATCTTCTTCTAATTTTTCCATTTTTGTTTAGTTCCACTGTTTTTCTAATTCTGTTTTTTTTTTCTATTTTGTATTTTTGATTTTACTTTTAATTTTTTGTTTCTGATTTTGATTTTTTTTTGTGTGTTTTTGATTTCATCTTATAATTTCTTGTTTTCGGATTTGAATTTTAATTTTATACAATTCTTCTAAATATTTTTTGTTCTTCGAATCTTGATTTTCTGTATTTCTTCATTTGATTTTCTTTCATATTTTGATATTTTGTTTTTCTTCTATTTATTTTTCTTCTTTTGAATTTCTGTTTTTTCCTCTTTTATTTATTATATTTTTCTTTTTTTTTTGATTTTATGCTTAATTGAAGAATATAGATTTGATGTTTTTACATTAGCATCAAAATATTACCATTATACCAAAAAGCTTATTTAGGCTCCATTAATAATGCCAAACCAGGTATAAATGTAAACCAAAAATTATTTCTTCCATTACTAATTTTCCCAGACTTATTCCCTTGTAATATTCCCCTACCAAATAAATACTTGTAATCCAGGCAACCCCTTAGGGTACTTGGTACTCCTAATTTCTTTGTCTTTTAGGGTTATATAATGAATATGAGGTTGTTAAAAGACATTTTGTTTGTGTTTATAGATATGTCTAGCGAATCGGATTCTGAATACAAGACACCAAGTGACCACAACATTACTGATACTGAAGAATCTGATGTTAAGCCTAGTAAAAGGAAAAGGAAGGGAAAATCTAAAAGGATTGAAGCTAAGAAAAAAGGAACACAAGTTGCTGGAAACTCTGAAGTGCAAGTGTAAGGCTGTTTGTTCTAATGTTGTTTTTGCTTTGTACAAATCATTTAGAGTCTTAGCATTTAAAAAGGGTAACTATGTTCTACAAGTGAAGTAACATGATTGAATCTAATGGTCATTGACTTGTTAGAATGTTATATTTTTGTTTATTGATTGATGTAATTGTATGTTGCATATGTCATGTTATTTTAGGATTGAAGATGTTGATTGTTTTGAAACACGGTGTCGTCCATATCATTTGTACACTTTAATCCATCAATTTTCTGAAGACCAAATGAAATCTGTTAAGGAAATTGGGTTTGATGGTTTGCTACATTTAAAGGTGACGAACACAGTTACCAAAATGCTTTCTTGGTTAGTTAACCGTTTCGACCAAAGTAGTCGTTATTTTGAACTAAGTCCTGGAGTTGGATTTGTTTTGACCCCTTACGATGTGCATGATGTTTTTGGTCTTCCTTTTAATGCGGGTAATAACATCGTAGAGTGTCGTATGGGAGTTAAAGATGACCCTGATTTTCATTTTAAAAGGGAGTTAAGAGATATCTTTAATGTGGACAAAGATATACCTTTACAAATGGTAGAAAAGAAAATATTGGAATTGAAAGAAGGGGGTGAGACTTTTAAAAAACTTTTTGTGCATCATGCTTTTTCAAGTTTTTTAGCTCCCCATCGAAAGAGATTCGTAGATATGAGGTTGGCAAAAGTTGTATCCAATGTCGATCAAATTAGGACCTATGATTGGTGCTCATATGTTATTGACCGATTTTGTGAAGCTGACAAGGCTTACAAGCAGGGCAATTTGCAATTTCAATGTGGCTGTTTAATTTTATTGGAGTTAGTTTATTTTTACCGCTTAAGGTTTAGAGATGTTGGGGAACCAACTACTTTCCCCTTAATTCAACATTGGACTGATGAAAAAATAAAGATAAGGATCAACGGAGAGAAAGAGGCAAAACATTTTGGACTTGGGATTCTTGATACAGTTACTTATCCTATAAGCAGAAAGTTGAAATTTGTCGATGGATTTGCCGTTAATGATGAGAGTGAAAAAATTTTAGATGGAAATTTGTTTACTAACAAAGATTTTCTTAAGTTTGCTGACAAATTGTGTCAACTTTATTGGAAAGATAAGACTGCTTCGGGAAATTTTGATGCAAATTACGAGGCTCGATTTGCTAATTTGACAGCTAGAGCCAATGAAGTTATTGGTGATGTTTTAATAGATATAAACGAGACAGAAAATGCACCTACTGTACCTTCAAATCCCTCACCTTCAGAACCCCCACTTTCACCACCAGCTGAAGCTTCAACTATTCCTCTTTCACCATCACCGGTAGTACAATTTGAGCAGGGAGAAAGAGAGGTAGATGAAGAATATGTAGTGTTGGATGATGGCAAGTCTCTCATTTCTTCAATTCTCACTAATGGGACAGCTGGGTGTTCATTACCATTGGGTGATCGAGGAGTTGAAGTTTTGTTTGTTTCACATTTCATGAAACAATTTAAGAAAGAAATGAGGAACCTACACAAGCTCCAACAAGAAGTAGTTGATTACGTGTTGGTGGAGGATGAATTATGTTGTGATGATGAGTAAGTTTTTTATTTCTATTTTTTTTTCTGTTTAAATCTTTCATTAAGTTTGATTGTTACCAAATATGAATCAAAATTGAAATGTAGAGAACTTGACCAACGCGTATATTTTTCATTGTAGTGAATTAGTGGTTACTTTTGGGCCTAAGCACAGCATTTCAAGGTATGCAATCAAGAATTTGGGAATGTTACAAAAGAATCAAGTGGTTCCCTGATAACGGGTTTTTAACGCGTCGTTATACGCTAAGAACCTTGGTCAATCAAACACATTTATAATCACCCAAAATAGAACTACAACGAGTGTAGTGGTAAGTCGGGGGTCGAACCACAAGGAACAAGGGAAGATAGACTAAAGAGTTGGTGTGTGAAAGGTTGGATGGTTGGTAGGAAGGTGGGTGAACTAATCTAAAGACAAAAGCAAACAAAGAGAACGGGCTTAGGCTAGGTCCACCCTAGGTAGGTCTATTGGAGATAAAGATAGGTTAGGTCGAAGGAGATTGAACGAAGGTCAATCGAGACACTCTAAATGACATGGGGAAGTTGATGACCTATAGTCATAATAACGCACCCATAATCGCTCTACGTCTCACAAGGGAGTGAGTGACAAGATATGTATTGAACATCAAGCAATCAAACCAACATCATCCTCAATCATCTTCCTAAACATTAAACACAAGACCAAAACCCTAGGATTTCTAACCCAAAACCCTAAAATCTACTCTAGCATATTGAAAGCAAAAACAAGAAGATGAAAGACATCAAAACTATTCTAGAAAGCATTAAAGAAGTGAAAGACATGAAAACATTAAAGAGAAAGCATGAGAAAGAAATGAAGAACAACAAAACCCAAATCAAAAGAGATAACATGAAAGCAATGAATCTAAACTACAAAACATAAATGAAATCAATAAATGAAAGCATAAGGGAAAGCAATAAATATATATAAGCAATAAATGAAGAGAACTTACATAAATGAAGAAGAAAGAAACATTAAATGAAGAACAATCTAAAGTTAGGCAAGAAATCAAAAGAGAAAAGCATTAAATTGATGAACAAGAAAGGGAGGGTTTCTCCCATCAAGTCATAGGGTTTTAGTCCCTAAGAATGCCCTTATATAGGCTACAAGAAGTGGGGACAAAAGCCCTAAAAGATCCTACGAAAATAAGCTCAAATAAACGCCGCTACGAACAGCACCATTCGCCTGGTCACGCCGATTCGGCCGACCGACCACCGCCCGAATCGGGGTCAATCGGTGTTCCGTGACTTTGAAAATTGGCTTGAGAGGCATTGGGATTCGGTCAATGTCCTGACGGATTCGCCGCGTGTAGAAATTCGACGAATCGGGTCGATCGAAAACAGTGAGTTTTGCCTTGAAATGGTCATCTCGCACCACCATTCAATCAATGGATATGTAATTCGACCAATCTATGCTGCTTTGGCTACTATAAGCTTCAAACCATCTTCAAACGTCTCCGCTACATGATATCTTCGGGATGACCAACACTTGGGAGCCTCAAACGCTGCCATTTCTTCGACCTTGACGTCTAAGCCTCGAACTCAACTCGAATCACCTCAAACTCTCCGTAGAAACACCAAATGACCTCTAAACACCATGGAGACAATAACAAGGTAAAATCGAAGTTTATATAGAGCGTAAAACCAATGTAAAACATCGAGATATGACACCAAAGTAGTATAAATGTGCTCTAAATCGAAGCACATCACAACCCCTAAGCTTAACTTTTTCTAGTCTCTAGCAAAGAAACTAGGTATGAACAACGTGAAAGCACCGTGCATCCCAAAACAAACTATCTTCAAAATCAAAACTAAACTAGACTACAAAAGCAATAAAACCTAATACTCACTCGTCAGAGGAATCACGATCGCACTTAGCACGCATCGACAAGCCCTTTAAACCCTCAAGGTCTCCCAAAGAGGACGAGTAAGGTCTCGGAGGATTTTCGTAGGAGACCCACAAATCCTATGCAATGCAAATGCAAGGATGCAAACTATATGAAACTAAAGACTACAATGCAAAATCTAATATGATGCGATGCAAGGTGAGTGAAATCAAAGCAACGCTGAAATGGTAAGCAGCAAACTCTTCCCTAGCCATAGCGCAAGTCAATGTTCTCTATAGAGCGCAATACCAAAGAGAATGACCAATTCCACAAGCTCGAGATCATTAGGGCAAGCAACATCACAAGCTATGCCACCCACTACCTAAAGAGGTCGTAAGTCTACGCCCTGTAATTCTCAAAAGATGTGAGAAATATGCATGACGCCAGTGTTTGATTTGTTCGTGTTTCCAAAATCTTCCACTAAAGACGAAGCCTGAATCAAACACCTAATAGGGAGAATCATGGGAAATTGGTCATATCTAACTCCAAAGACGTAACAAACTAATCACCAAGTCAACAGTTAGCTAAGGGTTGTAACGCTGGCTTAGGGTTAAGGGGATACATTTGGGAACGTGGAGCTAAGTAGAGAAACAAGTGACCCAAAACAAAACACCCACAAACATCTCATGACAAATCAACAAATACTATATCCAACAACCAACAATAACCCAATAACATGTAAGCACAATGATCTCCATCATCAAACACTATCAAAACATATAAAATCTCATAAACACAAGTGTTTTCAAGCTCATCTCCCAATAATATAACAACCTTCTCACTCACACGAATATGTATGTGTATAAAAACTCAATGAAAAACAAGAGAGAGGTCTCCTCAAAACATAGAATGTGTATGAATAATAACAATGAAAGCACTAGAGGAAATAGGAGGGAAGTAGTATGAGCTGGAAATGAAATGAGTAGAGTCATGAAAACCAACAACCAAAAACATAACCAATAACCCACAAATCACTGTAACACACAACAAACCCCACCATCACTAAACTATCCTCTAGGTAAGAAGAGGGAACAATTTGGCTCATGTGGAGGCTAAACAATGTGGCTACAAAAGAATGGGAAAAGGCAAAAACTTGGCTTAACCTAAAGTCAATTTCGTTCAAGGTAGGCTATTTGGCTATGTAGTTAAATTCTAGCGAACGTGTTATCATCCCTGGTCTCAAGAAAAGCCGACTATACTGGAGAAGAACCGACACAATACTTAGATCCCCTAACTAGCACACAAAATGAATGGAGCTCGCAAGGAGTCCAAGAAGGCTCAATACTCACAGGCTAGTCGAAATGCGCCTCTAAAGGTAGTCATCCAAGCCACCAACCAAGCAAACCCCAATTCCCCCAAGCTATGTGGAAAATAGGTCAAACTCTAGGTCCCAAAACGTGCACAGGGCTAAGGAAATATGAGTTTGCATAAGGTCAGACCACAGAAGTACACACCAGGAGCAAGCATGCTAGTTTCACAACTCAACCGTCTTACTGAAAACTAAATATGAACATGGAATATATACACTATGTATGAATGCAAGATGAGTATGCAAAAAAAAATATACAAAATGATTCATGCAATGAACTAAACTAAAGCTATATGAAACTAAATGCACAAACAAATGGGTGGAGCGACAATGGAGTTGACCATCCCACCCCCAAGCTAAAGCTTTGCTAGCCTCTAGCAAAGGAGGAGAGGAGAAAGATGAAAAATTGAAGACTATGGTCAACAAGATTGTCGCAACACTCAACACAAACATATGCTAGCCAAAAATAAAGAGAGAAGAAGGTCATACCTAGGCTAGGAGGGCATTCACTCCTAGCATTACCATCGCCACCATGAAGTGGTCTAAGAACTCTCCGCTCTACAAAAGAAGTGGAGGCATGAAGCGTGAAGCTCGAGCAATCGCCTCCCCCAAGCTAGGGTGAAGCTATAATCTTCATGTTTGGCTCTTGGGCACTTTTGAGCCTTCTTTCTCTTACTCACCCTTGCGGGACCGTTAGCATTGACCCTCTCAAAATCATCAATCAAAACACAAGCAAACTTGTGGAGGGTCAATTCTAAGGGTAGTTTAAGTTTGCGAAAACTAAAAACCAACACTACAAACCAAACGTGAGCAATGACTAGCAAAAATGCAATGCAGTGGATGCAAAACAAAAATGGAACAAAAACAATATCTACAGTTGGGTTGCCTCCCAACGAGCGCTTCTTTTAGGTCTTTAGCTAGACCCGACTCACTACGGGGTAGCGAGTCAAACTCCGGAGGAGTTTATCATATTCACTCCCCACAACCACAGAGGTTGGGGAGAGGAAGAGAAAGAGAAGAAAGAAAAGGGGGAGAAACACAACAAAAACCGACTTTTCATGACATGATGAAAAGTCGGGGGAAGAATGCATGGAGGGAGGGGGGAGGGAAACAAGAGGCATAGCAACACAAGCATCAAAGCAAGCATGAACATGAACGACCGGGAGCTTCTCATGATGACAAAGAGGTGTAGGGTGAGACTCAACAGAAGGCACAACAAGGGTATGCACTTGAGACTCCTCAATAAGGGGCAAGTCTACCTCTAGGTCATCGATTCCACTAACTAGATGATCATGCACAAATATGAGGGGTGCGTCATATTGAGGTGCGCAAGGAACCTCATCATGAACCTCATCGGTGAGTGGTGCATCTACACAAGGACATTGATCATCTAGAGGAGAAGGGGAGCTAATGATAGGTTGAGGGGAGTCTAGGTCATGGTAGTGGGACTCTAGTCTAGCCTCAAAGACCTTTCTATAAATATTAACGCTCCATATTCTCTCCAACTCGGTCCCTACTTTAACCAAAGGGTCACTAGAAGGGAAAGTCGGTGGAATCTCAAGGAGAGGGAGACAAGGGTACTCTTTCCTATAGAAATGTTTGGCCATCTCTTTAAAGAAGTGCAAACAAATCACAGGGGTTTGGTCAAGAAACGTGTTATCGTGATATTCATCTACGAGTTCCCTAGTCTCACTATTCAAACCTCCGTAAAGATGGTGACAAGTTTGCCACATTTTAACATTATACATGCGGAGGAAGAACATCTCATATCTAAGGAAGAAGCTCCAAAAAGGTTCATGCTCGAGTTGATAAATGTGGCAATCCATGAAAACAAAAACAAAAATAACAAAAACAAGAACTATTCACAAAACACACCAAAGCTAAAATCTAAACAAACGCCTTGTTCCCCGGCAACGGCGCCATTTTGATAACGGGTTTTTAACGCGTCGTTATACGCTAAGAACCTTGGTCAATCAAACACATTTATAATCACCCAAAATAGAACTACAACGAGTGTAGTGGTAAGTCGGGGGTCGAACCACAAGGAACAAGGGAAGATAGACTAAAGAGTTGGTGTGTGAAAGGTTGGATGGTTGGTAGGAAGGTGGGTGAACTAATCTAAAGACAAAAGCAAACAAAGAGAACGGGCTTAGGCTAGGTCCACCCTAGGTAGGTCTATTGGAGATAAAGATAGGTTAGGTCGAAGGAGATTGAACGAAGGTCAATCGAGACACTCTAAATGACATGGGGAAGTTGATGACCTATAGTCAATACGAACGACCCATAATCGCCCTATGTCTCACAAGGGAGTGGCAGGACAAGATATGTATTGAACATCAAGCAATCAAACCAACATCATCCTCAATCATCTTCCTAAACATTAAACACAAGACCAAAACCCTAGGATTTCTAACCCAAAACCCTAAAATCTACTCTAGCATATTGAAAGCAAAAACAAGAAGATGAAAAGACATCAAAACTATTCTAGAAAGCATTAAAGAAGTGAAAGACATGAAAACATTAAAGAGAAAGCATAGAGAAAGAAATGAAGAACAACAAAACCCAAATCAAAGAGATAACATGAAAGCAATGAATCTAAACTACAAAAACATAAATGAAAGCAATAAATGAAAGCATAAGGGAAAGCAATAAAGATAGATAAGCAATAAATGAAGAGAACTTACATAAATGAAGAAGAAAGAAACATTAAATGAAGAACAATCTAAAGTTAGGGCAAGAAATCAAAAGAGAAAAGCATTAAATTGATGAACAAGAAAGGGAGGGTTTCTCCCAATCAAGTCATAGGGTTTTAGTCCCTAAGAATGCCCTTATATAGGCTACAAGAGTGGGGACAAAAGCCCAAAAGATCCTACTGAAAATAAGCTTCAGCGAAATAAACGCTAGCATGAACAGAGCACCATTAGCCGAGCCACGCCGATTGGCGATCGACCAATTCCCCTCAAGGGGTCGAATCGGTGTTCCAGTGACTTTGAAAATTGGCTTGAGCTGGGCACTTGGGGATTCGGTCGAATCGTCCGCATCGCTCCCGGCTAAGAAATTCGACGAATGGGTCGCATTCGGTAAACAGTGAGTTTTGGCCTGAAATGGTCGCTGCACCACCATTCACAATGGATATGTAATTCGACCAATCTATGCCGCTTTGGCTACTATGAAGCTTCAAACCATCTTCAAACGTTCTCCGGCTACATGATATCTTCGGGATGACCGAAACACTTTGGAGCCTCGAAACGCAGCGTGCCATTTCTTCGACCTTGACGTCTAAGCCTCGAACTCAACTCGAATCACCTCGAAACCTCCCGTAAACACCTGAAATGACCTCTAAACACCATGGAGACAAGAACAAGGTAAAATCGAGTGTATAGAGCGTAAAACCAATGTAAAACACCGAGATACGACACCAAAGTAGGGCTATAAATGTGCTCTAAATCGAGCACATCATTCCCCCAATTGTTATCGATTGTTGGGCACTGATTCTTAATAATAATGAGCTTAGCAAATTTAGCAAGCCCCGAAAGTTTTGGTTTGGAGCTTCTCAATCAGTAAGTAAACTGACAAACTACATTTCATGATTCATCTATTGTTTTGCTTTTCATTTAATATCATTGTTGTATATTTGTTGATAGACTGAAATGGTACGTCTTCTGGAGCTCAACAATGAACCAAATACCCAGGATAATGATTCTGTACAATCAGTTTGGCTTGAATGGATCAAGGATGTTAGTTTTGAGAACATTGAATTGGTAATTATTTTTTACACATTAACTAAAATGAAGTGGTAATACACTTTTTTGTTTTGTTTTAGAAAATCAAGGATCTATACAACATGATACACACATTTAACCTTGTTCAGTCTTTCTATATATTGCTTGCCTTGTTACTACTTTTTCTTGGCACTATATGCTACAGAAGTAGCTGCATGGTACCTTTATTTTGTTTATCAATTTGATTATCATAAGGGGTAACTTCGTTTTGAAAGAGTGGTAACATTGACTCAAATCGGGGGTCACCTTGCGTTCAAAACCAAAATTTTAGTGGTAATTATAAATAATTTTAAGTTTTATGTAAAAACACAATCACTATATGCTACAGAAGCGCCTGCATGGTACCTTTGTTTTGTTTATCATTTTGATTAACATAGGGGGTAACTTCTTTTTGTAAGAGTGGTAACATTGACTCAAATCAGGGGTCACCTTGTGTTCAAAACTAAAATTTTAGTGGTAATTATAAATAATTTTAAGTTTTATGTAAAAAAGAATCACTACACAAAATTGAGGGTAAATTTTTTTTGAAAAAATGGGTAACATTGTTTTTCAAGTGGGGTAACATTTAATCACAATAAAGCGAAACTTCGTTTTGTAAGAGGGGTATCATTGACTTAAAATGGGGTTCACCTTGTTTTAAAACTAAAATATATTATAGAGTGATACTTTAACTCCTTGTGGTTTTACAGGTTTTTATTCCCATCCTTTACAATGGACACTTTATGCTTTATGTAGTAGATTTCAAGAACATGCAGATAAAGTTTCTTGATAATCGTACTTATGAATCTACTAAACTCAAAACAATAAAGAAATTAACAAATATTGTGGTAAGTGATTGAATACAATGTAATTTATTGATTAAATATTACTTATTTATGTGGAATTCTAAGTATATTGTTATTTTTATCTCTCCCTGCGTTAGGTTGATCAACTTGATTACGTTCTTGAAAATCAGAAATCAGCTTTGACTGAAGAAATTGTTAAGCTTAAATTTAAGCTTATTCCGCCTAACTGGAAGTCAAGTAAAGATGTTGATAATGAATCTGCTATATACTTGATGATGACAATGTTGTTGTTTGATGGAGAAAAATATCCTAAATGTGTTGAACTCACAAAAGTAAGTTTTCTTTTTGACTATGTTCTTTTTTTCGTTTTGTAATGTAGTCGGATGTTGTTACCAAACCTCCCATTAGAAGAGGAGTAACTATGTCTTACAAGAGGGGTAACTAATTATTACTAGAGGGGAAACTATGTCTTACCAAAGAGGTAACTATGTGATACAAGAGGGGTAACTATTTGTTACTAGAGGGGTAACTATGTCTTCAAAAGAAGTATCATTGTTACAAAATGGATTCAGCCTCAAATGTCTGAATTTTTTTCAAGCTTATGGGTTCACTAATTCTTAATAAGCTTGAAAACAATTTAACATCTTCAAGTAAACCTATCTAGCACATTATAAGTTTTTTTTTCTCATAAAGTTCACTTGATTAGCATACATATGATACTTCACTAATTGTAGGCAAGACAAAGAAAGTACCTCCGAGCAGAAATTTGTGCCACACTTGTTCTATCTGACATGAATGCTCGAAGAAATGAAATAGTGGATCGTTGTAAAGTTTATAATACCAACAAGGAAGAAAGAGAACAAATAGTGGCACAACGACGCAAGCAAAGATTAGCGGAAGAAAAAAAATTCAACGCTAACGTTTTGGAGAAGCATCAAAAGAAGACCAACATGGAAGCACAACCAAGAAGAAATGAAAAACAAAATGTACAGAATAAACATTGTTGTTCCGGAAAATAGAACTATAGTGTTTGAAAATTTGATGTTAATTCATGTAATTTTCTATTATGTACTTATGAATTTGGATACTGAATTGATGTAGATTTCTGACCTTAATTATAATCTTGAAAATTGGTAACTACATTTTACAAAAGGGGTAACATTGAATAACAAATGGGGTCACTTTAATTATAATCTTGAAAACAAATGATACTTTTTTGTTGCATTGGGTGAAACAAGTATATAGCTACACTTAAATTGAATTTGTAAGGTATAATGAGATATATAACGCGGACTTGGAGTATATGTTAAATGAGAGTAAGGTGGATATACCATTATGGGTGAGGACGCGTTTGACTGAATATCTAGATGGGTACGTGTCAATATGAAAATTTTTACTCGCCTTAAATGATAAATATATAATGGATATAAGAGAGGACATACTGCATCCACCCGTACATTTTGTCATAACTACATACTTACTTATAAACTAAGTGTTAATAGATATGCCAATCACAACCCTCTAAGATCCCAAAATCCTGTTTTATTTTATTTTATTTGTACTTCATGATTATTTCCCTCACAAATAGTAGATGATATTTATTTGTTTATTTATATTGTTTTAACAATATAGATAATATAAAGTATTTTGTACTCAATTTAACATCATAATAATATAAATTTGCAAATCTATAGGTAGTGTCTAGAAGTCCCATTCTATCCTAATTCTAATCATTCTAATTATGAATCATTATTCATTACATGTACTTCCCTTGTTATTTATCAATAATTTTAATTTAAGTTAATATCTAAAGATATACTGAGACTAATTTTTTCATATTTTTGCTCACTGATATATGCATAACTATTAATATATGGAGTAAAAAGAGAATTTGAATATACATTATACATTATATGGAGTAAAAAGATAATCAACTTCTACTTTAACTACATGCATGTGGACTCACGTATTTCCAATTTTCAATAGTACAGAACCTCTTAAAAGTGCATTACCTATTGGTTCATTTCATTACTGCCATCTTCATCATTTTCTTGAAATTAAAGGGCAACTATGTTTTACAAAAGGAAAAACAAATGGTACATTTGGAATTTTCAATAGTACAGAACCTCACATGTCCATTTTTCATTAATAAAGGGTACCTACATTTTACAAAAGGGGTAACGTTGAATAACAAATGGGGTCACCTTAATTAAATCAATCGTACATTTGGAGTTTTGGAACCAAATTCCTCATGTGCCTTTCCCTTCCCTTTCTTGTTCTTGCTTCCCCTTTTGTAGTGATCATAAGCTCCATTTATTGTTTTGCCACTACTACCTTTCGTCTTTAAAACATTCGGATCACGAACACTAGGCCTAGGAAGAACATCAGCAGTTTCAGCATCAATTGCGTTCGCAACTTCTACGGGCTTTGTCAATAAAGCATTGGTATCCGCTACCATTAGCTTGTACTTCTCTTCTAAATAACTCCTACCGTCTTCATTTGTGTGGCAATTGAGAATTAGATTGTAAAATTTTCTTGCCATTTGAAGATGCCAAGGTGTATAACTACTAATTAAGCCCAACTCTTTACTTTCAGCATCCACTCTATCTTATACATCCTTCTTTGCAAATTTTGTCCATCGTGATTTAATATACTGTTTCGAAATCCTCACAATAGAAAACAAATGTAAAACTCTGATGATATGGTAACATAACCATCCAGATTCCTCAAAAGTCTTACATGAACAGGTTATGGCTTCAACGTTGTATGTCACTTCATGTGTTGATTGTTCGATGCCGGGAAACGTGACTTGGTACTTGTTACCATGTGTACCAGATTCATGTACTTGATTTACTACTGTACCCATGGCATGTGTAAATTCGTTCTCAAAATCACAGAAAAGTGTCTCCGTATAAACCTCAGAAGCATGCTTCAACAGCCCAATCAAGGGCATATGTGATTTTGGGACTGATTTTGTACTGTGAAACTCATCATCAATTTCCGACCTTCTCCAACATATCATTGTGTCTTCAAATATATGGAAGAATTCAATCAAGGTTGTCTTATAATTGGCCCGTAAACCAACAGCACGGTTTGAGCTTTCACTTCTCTGTGAAGATAAAATCCCGGCGGAGAAGAAGTCTTTGCTTAACGCTGTTGCCCACTTTTCCTTCTGATTATACAACCTTTTGAACCATTTGTTATTCTCTAGCTTATATGTTGTTATCATCGAGTTCCAACACGCCTCAAACTCGTCCTTGTTTGAGCATCCACTTAAGCATTTGTGAAAGGTTTTCTTGAAGGTAGTGTCCTTCTTTAGTGCACCATATCGCTTAACAGCATTCTGACTTATGTGCCAGAGGCATAATCTGTGCCTAGATCCAGGAAAACACTTTTTTATCGCATTAGACATGGCTGCATCTTGGTCTGTAAATATGGTCACCGGACACTTTCCGCCCATTGACTTCTTAAAAATATTAAGAAGCCAAACGAACGACTCAACAACCTCATCTCCCATAAATGCACAAGCAAACATTGTGTTCTTCCAATGATTGTTAATACCAACAAAGAGGGCACATATGAGATTAGACTTGTTTTTCTTGTAAGTTGTGTCCATTACAACCACATCACCGAATATCTTATAATCTTCCAACATCATAGCATCTCTCCAAAATATACAACAAATCTTGCCTTCTTCATCGAGTCTAACTCGATAAAAGAAGTCTGGATTATCAGAAACTTTCTGGTCAAGCTGTTCAATTACAGAATTCGCATCACCACCATCAATTTTCTTCATTTTTAGCTTGTGGCAGAAGTTCAGATGGTCTTTCACGGTGTGACCTATTGTATACTCACCACCAGCTTCAGCAGACAAGAGCCTATATGATTCCATTGGTTGTAGTCCAGCTAGTTGCATTGTCTCAATTGCCTCTTTCTTATGATCAGACATTTGTCTCTCTGAACGATGTCGGTAGTTCCATTGTGTTCTGGTCATTGAGTGATTGTGTGCCAGAACATGGTCGATGACCTCAAAAAGTCCAAATGTATTCTTCTTTGCTCTTATGCACGCATTACATCCGGTTCTAGTTATTGCCATTCTTCTTTCTTTTCTTATTTTTGTTTTTTCTGTACCCTCTGTATCATGACTTTGTGTTTCTTTCACAACCTTCTTTTCTGTGTTCCTAATTCCAGCAGCCGAACAAAGATAATACTTCTCATTGACATCAGAAGTTCCTTGTTTCATTCGATGCTTTCCTTTTCGAACACTAAAACCAACTAAAGACGCATGTTGTTTGTACAGTTCAAACATTTCTTCAAGTGTCCCTCGAGTTTCACCTAACAAAGAGCCACTTAAATATTCGTTCGTTGTCATTGTGGTGCAACCTAAACCAAATAAAAAACGAAGCTATTTGTTGATATACAGACGGAGAAGGTATCTCAAGTAAATCTCATACTTTCTGTAGGCATATATAAACAAAAGAATCACCAAAATAATCTCATACTTTCTTTTATGGATATATAAACAGCATATAGTTTATCACAGACAAGGGTGCAATAGCGTATGAAGACATAGTTACCCCTACAATGAGTTGTAGTTACCCCTACACTGAGTGGTAGTTACCCCTAGCTGCCCTAGGCAAGCTTCTGGTATTTGCTGATATATTGATTTTAAAACTAATTTTACCTTCATTCAAATACAGCCATAGTTAACTTATTTTTGTATTCTACTCTATCACAAGATATACTTACCTAATTTTTGTATTCTACTCAATCACAAGACATAGTTAGCTAATTTTTCTTCAATTGAAATGAAATCAGTAACTTGGAATCACTTTCAACAATTACAGTTAACACATCTAATCCAACTGAATTTCTTGATTGAAAGCTAAATTTACCTTCATTTAAAATACAACTTGTAGAACCTTCGCTTGTTAATCCAACTGAATTTGCATGTTCTTGAATTTGATTTTCACAAACTTCAATTTGCGTGAAATCCAATTGTAGTTCAGATTCATCAAATTCTTCTTCACAACAAAAAATTCAAAGTAATTGATTATAATTGAATGAAATTAAACATGAATTTGAAGAAACCCTAAAAAAAATTAAACTGTGAATACCTTCATTAAAATCAACTTCTTCAATTGGAATTTCATTTAGATCAAACATTTTTTTACAATTTGATGCGTGAGATAAAGCTTTTGAACTAAATTGTAGAAGATTAGTGAGAGGAGTGAATTAGCAGAGACTACGATGGATGCGGAAGGTAATGGAAGATTAGTGAGAGGAGTGTAGAGGAGGAAAACTGAAAAAGGAAATTGTAAAAATATGAAGATATAAAAAATGAAAGTGTAAAAGGAGGAAGGAGGAAGGAACTGTTATATTTTGAAAAAGGAGGAAGGAGGATAAAGTTTGTATTTTGCAAAGCACGTGGGATAATTCCCTGGTCCACAGTATTTTTTGGGTGGACCAGGTCCACACAAGTCATACTCCCTCATCTATTGTCTAAGTTAGTTATTTTTGTAAAGTAAATTAATTTTTGTTTAGATTTATTCCTATAAGAAATGATGTCCATTCAGTCTTTAAATGATGCCTAGAGTATATCAAAGTGCTTTATTGATCGAGGCTTGTCGTACGACCTCGATGTCAAAGGTATAATTTCAGGTCTTAAGGAAAATATGGATTAGACACATGTAATACACATTCATATGGAAGATATACATTGTTGGATGCAGATATAAATAAGAAGATATATAATTATGGGGATTAAAATTGATTGAAATTATACTAAGCACAAACAAATCATAGACAATAATAATCAAACATGAAATAATTAGATATCACCACTAAACACATATCGAAATATGAATTATCCCAAATTTTACCTAATATTGTATTAGAACCACAATAAAACCGGTAGTGTATGAACAAAAGAGTTTCGGTTGGTGAAACAAATATTCTAATGAACATACAATTCTAGACATGCGATCATTCATGTAAAATTTAGCATGCAATCATCACATATAATATTCCAGATAAAACAAAGCTAAATATATATATCATACGACAAGACTTGGGTAGTATCATAGACATTTAACTAAACAAAAAACTTATAACAAACATGTAAGTTGTAACAATGTGTTCTGCGGATAAAGAAAACCAAACAACAATTTAAGGAAAAATTTAAACAATGGAACACCAAACTTTTTAAATTTTTATTACAACTTGAGAATCATTAAGGCCTCTATTAAAGTTACCAAATGTTAAAAGGAAAAATTGAAACATATGAACACGTGACAATCTAATGAGTTGAGTCATAACCCATAAAATTTCACACTCTAACCCAACCTATAGATCATTCTGCTAATCATCATTGGAAGTGAAGACAATATCATTGTAGGTCCACCAAAGAAAGAGATGTGGACAAACATTCTACACATGATACACACATACACACACACACAATTAAAGCTAGCATACAAAGGCTTTAAGTTTGATTTTCTATCAACTTCTTTTCCCTTCATACAATTCCATTTGATTTCAACACTCGTCCTTACTTCTAATATCTTAAGGATTATGACGTTGCTCATCCTATTCTGATCGGAAAAGTATTCAAATATGGTAGGAGAAATCCGCTTTATGAGAGCTAGTCTCAAATTAACCTCCCACCTTTGTTGTTCTCATCCTATTTGGTTCGTTACAGGTTATGTATGCATACCTCTATGGTGGCCCTATAAGAGCACTGGGTAGGGGAGCTAAAAATACTAGATGTCTTCCCCTTTGAGTGTCCCTTATCAAATCATCCACATCAACCTCTATTAACTACTTCATAATATAATATATAATCACAATATTTAGGGTTATCTCGTCCTTATGTGATTCATAATTGTATTTCATTAAAATTTACAAAGTTATTATTTCAGTAGAATATTTCACCACAAATACAAACATAAGAATTGTGCCTGTAAAGGGTTTATAAAAATGAAAACAACATATAAGAGGCATTGCTCGTGAAGGAAGGGTGGCTAGCCGGCATATCTAAGCATTAAGCTCTATAGAGGGGACAACATCAAAGTACTCCGCAATGCAGTAAACATGGCTACTGACGCATAAATTTGTCTTAACATCTAGGGTAGTAGCAATGTTCAGGAATTTCCACAAGGTCATTGGAATGCTTATTGTCGTATCGAGATGCGATGTTAAGTAGAGGTGTAAGATGTGCACCTCTTGGGGAAGAGGAATACGATCTCGTGGGCAAATTTTGAAAACATTCTAAGAATGGGGTGTTGCACATCAGAAATATAGATATTACGAGTGGGGAAAACAAGACGACCAAAAATCTTTGGCCTTAGCTCGGAGACACAAGTGTTATCCGGTTGTGTATCCTCAGCAACATCGCTATTTTTATAAGACCTTTGTCGTGATACCTTTCAAACAAGACTTATGCACCTTAAACACTATACAAGTATAACAGAAATAGGGGTCGAACCAAGACAAGGGTAAGTCAAAGTCAAGCTCTCAATAAAACAAGGTTATATGGGTTGATGTGAAATCTAAAACTAATAACGAGAATCATAAAGCGAGTCTAAAGACAATGACAATCAAATGAGAAAAACTAGGATAAATTAGGTCCACCCTATACTCACCCTACGTCTCCCTAGCAGTGGATGGACAAGATGCGTATCGAGTTTCAATGATTAAGTATTGTTATCTTTTCTCTAATCCTATGCAATGAAGAACGTGTTCTTTCCTAGGGTTTCACTAATCAAAAGGAAACTACTCACTCATGATTATGCTATACAAAACAATATCAATAAGGAAAGCAATAGATTTAAGCACGATCAATATAAATATATGAATCAAAAGCAAAGATAGATTCAACAAGAAAACAATAAGAGTAATAACTGATCAAGAAAAACAATAAGAGAAATAATACTTACAAACCAAGATTAATGCTGCAATAGAAAGGTAATGAAGAGTCTTAAACAAAGCTTAAAATCCAATGCCAAAAGATAGAAACTTAAAATGGAGATATTGAGAACAATAAAGCTAGAAAACTAGGGTTTAGAGAACAAAAGAATGTTCAAGAATCTATTCTAAAACAAACTTAATGTAAATGAAGGATAAAAACAAGGCATAAATTTGATCTACAAAGACTAAGGTGTATTTATATTCTAAAAGATGATGCCTACAGTGCCCTTAATAATCCATAACTTTGGTTTTAAGGATAAAAACTAATGCGCAAAGGAATAGGTATGTTAGGCCAAACAATAAGAACATTCGGTCGAATCTCGATGGTTCTTGCAAAATTGAATCTATGTGCTATAGGAGACATTTTAACCGTATGGATGGGCTCAATAGGTCGAACAACTGTCATTCGCTTGAATATGAACTTTATTCGCCCTTTACAACAACATAACTGAAAATTGTTGAGTACTCCATTCGACTGAATAAATGTGTCATTTGCTCAAATTAAGAATCAATCGATTGGTTCAAAAATATTTGGACCTTGCAACAGCTTCATTCGAACGAATGGTAAGGAATTCAGCTTGATCATCATACGAATGCATATCTTTGAACCTTTGAAACATCAAGAGACTCTTCGGACTCTGTGTGGCGCTTAGGAAGCTATAAAAAGCATGCCAACACATCAATCATACAAAAATCAACATATTGACTTCGAAATACCTGAATTAACCATCAAACAACTTAAATGCAAGAAAAAGGGAAAATCACACGCAATATAGATGAAATCATTAAAAAAACTCAAGACTTGGCACATAAAAGGGGTAATAAACGCGCACATAAAATAAGCACATCAACTACTTCTCCAATTACCAATTGGTTTTGTGATGAAATCTCATCGTGTTTGTGTGCAGTTAACACTCTTCTTACGCGGGTCTTGTTGTGTTCAAGTCCAATAAAAAAATTAACAAAGTACACCCTCTGTCTTTCTCGATTTGCACTTCTTTTCATTTTAGTTTGCCTAATTCATTCTGCACCATTTTGTTTTTGGCAATGACCCCACTTTTTTTCTTTGAATCTCATCCACAAAATTATTTTATCTCTCCATCTTAACCATTCATATCTATCATCTACTACACTTTCTACTAAATTCCACCCAAAATACTTTGAGTGTATTCTCATAAGACCGGAGGGAGTAGATATACATTAATGCCACACACAATAGTAATTGGAGGTTAGAGATATGTTTTGATACAACAAAAATTTAAGGAAAGCATGTGTTGGTTAAGCTGTCATTGCGCCAAAAAGCAAGAGACATCAAGAGGAGAAAAGCAGGAGAAAAAGATCACAACAAATATTTTCAAATTTGTACCCAAAGCTTTTTGGTCTCACACCCACCTTTTGATTTGGTTTAGACTTTAGATCTGTCCATTTTTGTGTAATTATCTCTCTCCAATTTTCCCAGCTTCATACTTAAAAAAACTAGTCAGACTGTCAGTCAAGTCCCACTTTCTTACCACTTCCAAATTCCCCCTTCAACTTCTAAGCTTGCTTGATTCTCATGATTCATCATCATCTTTGTATCATAATCAATTACTAAATGTAAATTTGCAACTTTACTTTCTTTTTTATTATATCCATTTTGATCTTCTTTTTGTAGTTGTTTCTTATTGCGTGATTTGAATCAAATATGCTCAAAGTTTTTAACTGGGTTCTGATTTTTCTGTTTAATTTCATCTGGGTTTTACAGATTTCAGCTCAGTTTTGCTAGAAATATTGAAGAAATGGGTGGTGATGATTTGAAAGTTGGTGTTCGAATCAGGAAGCTTGTGATCAAAACAACCAAATTTTGTTACAGATCAGTTCGAAATCATCCTTTTGCTGTGGGTATTTTGCTGTTCTTATTGATTTTGTATAGATCATCTCCTTTTTTGTTTTCTTTGTTAGTGTCTGCATCACCTGTACTTGTTTGTACTGCTGTTTTACTTGGAACCCTTTTGAGTTTTGGTGATCCAAATATTGCCCTTTCCGTAGAGGAAGAAGAGAAAGATGAGAAAGTATCGGGGTTGAAAACGAGTCGGGTTGAGAACCCTTTAGTTGTTGAGGAAGATGAACTTTTGGGTAGTAGATTTAGTAAATTTGAAGAATCGAGGAGAGAAATCGACAATTTGATTGATGAAGAGCCCTTGCTAGATAATTTTGATAAGATAGATGATTTTTCGGAGAAAGATCATGCTGATATTGATTTTAGTTCAATGCATAATGATCAATTGTCAAGGGAGGTGAGATTAGAGAAACAAGGGTTTGAAGAAGCAAAGAGAGAGGTCGAGAATAACAAGGATAAGGATAAAGAGATTAAAAATATGGAAATTGAGCAAGTTGTAGACTTGGATGATCAGTTGATTCGAACGAGGGATGAAGTTGATTTGAGCGACGGAGGATCTTTTCAAAATAGGGTTTCTACTGCTGAAGAGGTCCGGGCTGGGCACTTTGAGGATTTAATGTCTTTAGAATCGAGGAAGGGATTTGATGAAGTGCGAGGTGATAGTTTATCTACCATCCACGATGTTCAGCGTGAGAGTTTGGAGGATTATATATCTGCGGAAGGATCACTAGATGGTCAAGTGATGGATCAATTAGAACCTTCGTTGGCGTCATGGAAACAATTTGATGAACTTGATGATGGGTTATCTCCTACTCGGGATGTTCAAGATGAGAGATTTGAGAATCAGAATTTAGTGGAAGAATCATATGAGGGTCAGATGAGGGATCACTTGGAGTCATCATTGAGATCATGGGAAAGGTTCGGTTCTGATCACAATGAGTATGACCAGTCTGACTCTGGGTCTGATGGTGCTGAGAGTTCCTCTCCCGATGCTTCAATGACGGACATTATCCCCATGCTTCATGAGCTTGATCCACTTTTGGAAGATGAGATTCCGATGGTTGGTGACCTTTCGCGTCAAAATTCTGCTGTGAAATCACACGGTGGTAGCATTCACTCGGATGACGCAAGTGATCAAAAGGAGGATGACGGTGATGATGGTAAAAGTGAAGCTGAAGATGACAATGAAGATGATTCTCAAAGTGCTAAAGAAGATCCTGAGAAGTCTGCAATCATGTGGACCGAAGATGATGAGAAGAATCTTATGGATTTAGGAACATCTGAAATGGAAAGGAACCAGCGCCTCGAGAGCCTTATTGCGAGGAGAAGAGCAAGGAAGATGGCTGGTGATAGGAATTTGATGGACTTGGAAGGGATGGATCTTCCTTTTCCGGTTGCTCCTATTTCCACGAGAAAAAATAATCCTTTTGATTTTCGTCACGACTCTTATGATGACTTGGGTTTACCGCCAATTCCTGGCTCAGCACCGTCTGTTATGTTAAAAAGACGAAATCCTTTCGATCTCCCATATGACTCGAGTGAAGAGAAGCCCGATCTGACGGGAGATAGTTTCCAACAGGAATTCATGGAGCTAAATCAGAGAGAGGCATATAACCCGAGGGAGGCTTTATTTCGAAGAAATGAAACATTTAATTTGGGGTCTTCTGCTTTTGATTTTGGAAGGCCGAGTCGCTTCAGACCTTATTTTATCCCTGAAAGGACAGATTCTGATGGGATGAGCTATTCTTCTCTTTCAAGACAGTTTAGTGAGCTTAGTGAGTCCAAGGCAAGTTCAGCTGGTGAAACAGAATCAACTTTTGTCGGACTAGACCCAGAAGAAAAGAAGTTAGTAGAACACGAATCTGCACTAGAAGTTGAACCCAGTTCGGAGATTGATCAAGCTTCTCTTCTTGTAGAGCATGGAAGCCAATCTTGTGATGATTTGGATTCATTGTCAGACAACGATAAGGATAAGACAGATTCTATTCAGAGTCTGCCTGAAGTTGAGTTGGGTGGAGCGATATCTCAAAATGAAGATGGCAATGACATCCAATTCACGCCAAAATTACTCGAAGTTGAAGATGTCAGCAGCTGCTCGGTGAACAGGGAGCAAAGCCAAATCAACGATGCATTAACTGTTGCGGTTCCGGTGAAGTATTCTCTGGAGCTGTCGGTATCTGATGTAACGACTGGGCAGTCACTAAAGTCATTAGAGCACAGTGCGACTGTGGCGGCACCCAATTATCCAATGGAACCTATATATGATTTCAGCCCTCTCAAGAACTCTCAATCCTTATCTTCGTCTTCTTCTGATATCCAGAGAGAGACGTCGGGTATTGATATCTACCATTTAACAAGGGATTTATTTGTGGCTGAAGAAACTTCTGTTGACAATAAAGACACTGAGAGTATTTCTCAGCACAAAGAGCAAGAAGCAGATGAGAATTGTTCACGATTGAATGACTTCGGGGAAGGTAGTGGGCTTAATAGCACTGAGTTCTCGAAGCTCAATCAACTACCCGATAACTCACAAGCATCAGTTGTGGACGAAGATGCGGGTTATTTCAGTAAAGATTTACCAGAGAGAGGGTTTGAGGATAATTTATTGATATCGAACGACAAGGTTTCTCTTGGTGAAGATGATGATAGCAGTTCAGATGATACTATTTCGTCTGGTGGACTCGAGTTTTTGGAAGAATCTGTTTTAATTCAAGAGAGAAATGAAGTTGATGTCTCATCAGAAAATGCTTTACCTGGTGAGTCTTTGGCGTCATATTCAACAGGTGCACTAGAGGAAGAGTTAGGTGTGGAGATGGAAGTAAATCAGCAGTCTCGGGCATCCAGTCTGCAGAGTCACGAATACGAAAAGGAAATCTCGAGAATTTCACTGGATGAAAATCTTTGTCTTCCACATGATTCCAACATTGATGAAAACAATGCTGACTCTTCAGAGCAGGTAAAATATGCTGGCTTTTGATTGTTCTTGTTGACATTGTCTGAGTTTTATATCATAATCTTCACTATAGTTTATGGAATAAAAATGACGTCGTTACATCACATAATGATCGCTTTATAGTAGATTTTGAGCCTACCAAACCGTAAAGTCCCATTAGGTGATGTGTGATTGTATAATCATGGAGTGACAATCATAATAAGTTGTTATCCTAACATATTGGCCGTTATTGTCCCTTTCACAAGTGTATTTAGGTTTTAAAAAGGCCTATTATAAGCTTTAATTTGAATATTTCTAGAAAACTTATGTTACTATTGTAAGATGATCTTTTTTGAAGTTAAAAAGTCACATAGCGATGTCCACAAAGCAGGTCGAAAGATTGCTTACTTAAATTAATTTCATAAATTACCGTACCTTTATATACAAGTGTACCATTTACTAGTACTCCACATCCTATTTGCCACATCGGATCACTACTTACAACCTATTCCACGTCAAAAATTTACCTAACAACTAATAGCCCATAGAAAATCTAGCTCCTTAAAAAAGATTTGACCTCACATCTAGACCAAGACACATGAAGGACAAGACGTCTCTTCAAATGAGGTTCAATCAGGGAAATCTTAAGAAATCTAACACATGCTTTCTGTATCAAAGTGTAAATTTTCCGTATCTCTTGAACCTTGTGAATCTCATTAGCCGCCTGAATTGGAGTCCAGGAAACAACTCTATCATCAAGCCGATTATCAGTCCATGCTATCGGCCAAATAGTATTATATTATATATATTTGAGATTGCGCAAACCAAACACTGATTTACTCCATGATCAGTACCCTACTCATTTTGAGTACTGAAAGATCAAATCCTCCCTCAATTACTCCAATATCCTTCAAATGCTTTGCAAACCTTGCAACATATAGTAAGCCAACCTTTTGAGCTTTAGTCAATGATGGGTGTTTTTTTAAATTTTCCAAAGGACGATATCTTTTATCATGGAGTTTTTGAGCACTAGCGTTGAAAGTAGGCTTACTAACGGATATTGGCCCATGGTTTCCCCTTTAATCTAAACTTACCCCTTCCTCTCTTCTACGAAACATCATATTTATAAGCTTATGGCTCGTGTCAAGGCTCTTAAGTAGATAAATCCATCAAGAATAAGCTCATACAAACATGAAGTGACACAACAAGATCAACCCACGAGTCATGGCTATTAATGTCATTCCATTCATCCATTTTGCTTCTTGAATAGCTCATCCAAAATTCATCATGTTACACTTTTGCTTAAATTAGAAGTTTAGTAACACATCCTAAAAGTTGAAGTGATTAAATCCAATATACCCAAGTTCCCTCCTCTACACACTCCTATATAGAGGTAGTTATATACTTTGAGCATGTATACTGTGAATGATTCCCACATAAGTAACCATCTTTTAACTTGACTTGCCAAATAATTTATCTCTGTAGATTTGTTTAAGGTCAGCAACACCACCAATTACTTTCTCGGCCAACATACTTAATCTCATCTGCCCAACATCCTGAATTGTCAGCTACTTCGTCATATTTGCCATCTCGATCAAAAATCTTGATTCCTCAATCGTTTTCACCAATCAAAAGTCAATGCCTAACATTTTACCTGTTTGCAGCAAATTTACTATAATTGAGATTGGTTCTTAAATTCCTCCTTCGAAGTACCACTCACTTAAATAGTTACAATAATTTTCAAGAAAGTTATCATGTAATTTCTTCTTTAATCAAAATCTTCAATCTTTTTTTCCAATTAAAATTAAATATTGAATAGCTCTATCTCATAAAACTTTTCACTCTCCACAATACAAAGCTTGTCTTGAGCTTCACTTTTCCCGTCAAGAAATTTTCACCATTTGCTTTGTAACATGAAGATCTTTATCACTAAACGCAACAAAATTTATCTTTACCATTCTATTTCCATCAATTATGTAGCTTTACCATCTTCTCTTTCATAAATTTCTACACAATAACTTTTATTATCAACAATCAAGTTGGAAGTCATTCGTTGAAATTAAAGCACAACCCTAATTATGTGTTGATACCACATAATTGTTCCTCAACTGTAATGTTTTAGCATTTCAAAATTAAATTCTCTCCCAAACTCTATAATTAACAACGAGATATTTTACTTTATCAGTCATATAACAAGAAATTGATTCAACTTGGTCATAACTTGAAATACCACATTGAGAGAAGTATTTAAAACATTGTTCTAATTAAGTCCTATGACTTGCACATCAATAAAGGTTTCTACATTTTGTCCATTTCGAACGACACCTATCTTTGTTGATTTTTTGCCTCCATGTTCTTTAAAATTATAATTTTTTTGTCTAAATTTTGCTCCCAAGAATCCATTTAAGGTAGGCTATAAGAGGAAGAGTTTAATGAGTGGATATGGAGACTTTGAAGAAAGAGGTAATAAATGACCTCGTAAAAAAGTTACTCTTATAGCAATGTTAAGATTAAAAACGTTAGAGGAAAACGATGACATATTAATAGAGAAAAAAAGGAGAAGAGAAGACATAGGAATAATTTAAAGAAGAGAAACAAAATGTGAAGAGAAACGAGGCAAACTAGGAAAACTAGGAAAACAAAGTAGAATACCTACTATACAAGTGTATCATTCAGTAAGACACCTTAACCTATATGCCACATCAGATACATCAAGAATTATCCTAACAACTAATTAGTCCATAACATATTGTTATACCAAAGAGCTTTTTTGTCCGGTCTTCAATTTGTTGAACTTTGCCACTTTTATGCAATATGCCTTGTGAGAACTCACACCTTTTGGCAATATTTGACATATACATCTTGTTACTCTTGGACATTTCATTCATTTAGTTGAAGTTATTATAAACATTTTGGCAACCTCTGAATTCCCCCTAGTATATGACTTGAGATTGTTGTCTAACTGAGCATGCTCAGATTTTGAATTATCTTGAAATGACCTTGGCGTCCGCTTCTTCTATGTCAGTCTTCACATCCAGTGAGAAATGAGGATGAAAGGCTTTCTAAAGAGCTTGAAAAGAAAAAGATTGAGCATAGATGCACCGAGAATGGCGATCTCAACCAAAGACCAAGATAGAGGATCACAATAAAAATTAAAATGGTTGTCGAATCTAGGTGTGTAGCTGTTGTAAGGGGAATGGGGTGGGTGGCCGCTGGGGAAGGGGGTGTGTCACAGTTGGGGAGAACTGCTAAGTTTTCTTATATATATATATATATATATATATATATATATATATATATATATATAGGGGTAGGATCAAGTGAAAACACTTAAAGTGGTGAAAACTGAAAACCAGACAGAGGTATACATATTATAGCAAAAGGGGTACAGATTATCTTATAAGAGTGTACATATTTTTTGTGAAGAAAAAAGTTCATATTATTTACAAAAATGCCATCCGAATATGTACCCCTTTTAAGCATATATGTACACTATTTAGCAAATGTCATTTAAAATTCCATCCAAATATATATATATATATATATATATATATATATATATATATATATATATATATATATATATATATATATATATATATAGGAAGAAGTTCCAGTGAGAACCATCCTTATATGAGAACCGTGAGAACCAATCAGCCTAACAAAAAAGTATTACTTTTTACTAAAAAGGTGTTACTTATGGGAAAAAAGGTGTTACTGTATTTTATGATACTATTGGGCAAAAAAGTGTTACTTTAAGAAAAAAATTCTGAAAAAAACACAGAAAAAAGGTGTTACTTTTTATATAAAAATGTGTTACTTTTCGAAAAAAAACGTGTTACTTTATTTTTTTGAAAAAAAATATTTTTTTCTGAAAGTAATACATTTTATGCTAAAAAGTAATAGTTTTTTTTAAAACAAAAGTAACATTTTTTTGTTCAAAAGTAACACATTTTCTATAAAAAAGTAACACATTTTTATTATAAATTTTTGTTTTTTCTAAGTGACCTTTTGTATAAGTAACCGTGGTGCATTGTGAGTAAATACACCTTAAGTTGGGATTATTCATGAGAAATCAAAAGTTGGGGTCATTATAGTGAAATCAGTGAAATATTAGAATATTTAAAATAATTTTCCTTATATAAATTAAGACAAAGGTACTTGTGTTATGTAACTAACAAAGTTTTTCAAGGAATGGCTACTCTGCCACAAATTCCCACTGAATTTCCTCGTCTCCAATTTCACTCCTTTAAAAATCAATGAAGGACATTGAAGCTATGCATAGCCTTCTATTTTTTTTTTCGCAAAATTCATATCCTTAGAGTGGATCAAAGTGGACATTGCCCAATTGACTATTTCTTCAATGGAAACCTGTATTTGGTAGTGCTAACATAATGTGTCTTTGTGAGTAGTATCACTTAAATTTTCATTATGTAATTGTTTTCACAAATTTCTTTTTAATAGGTAGTTTCCGACAAATTTTCCTATTATAAGTTTTAATTATACTGTTTTTTTGTATCGCAAAAGTCTTGCTAATAAATTTTCCTACTAAATGATCTCATTGTAGTATGTACTTATATGATATTGATATTGCTACATGTTCTACACAGGAATCATCAATTATCCAAAGGGAGCTTAAAGAGTTTGAAGAATTAAACAAAGTTGATGAATATGTAAATTTTCTCCAAGTTCAAAAGCCTCAGCATGATAACATGTCGGATCCATTTCAAACCTCTGTATCTTCCTCCCAGCCGGATGAATCTGTTACAATACCAATAGCGGAGGTGACTATCGAGGATCATGCTCATGAATTATCTGAAACCATCTATGCATGCACACCTGAGGAAAACTACAAGATTTCAGAAGATTTCAGAGGATCTATAGCTGATGAGCTTGTTATACATGAAAAGACAGGTGATATCGAGGAGATGGACGAAACATTGCTTTCCGAGCTTGATGCAGTTGGTGACTTCGGTGCGCCAATCATGGTACCAATCTCAAAGAACAGTGATACTCCTGCTGAAGTTCTAGGTCAAGTCTATTCAAATAATAAGTCTCACACTGAAACTATTGTGTCGGAGACTGGTGACTCAAGCATAGATTCTTTGGCCGGAGATGTCAGTACTGACTTTCTAGTCTTGGAAGCTCAATCTGTTTCATATATTGATGCTGCTTTTAAAAGAGTGAGCGAAGAACTTCGAAACTCAGCGGATTCTAAATCTTTTCATGCGGAATCATCAGGAAATGAAGTAGCAAATCCCATTCCAGAAAGAGAGTTGATGTCTGAAGAAGATACAGAACCCGATAAAACACAACCTGAAGCTGCTTTGTTGGAAGGTCATAATCTTGATTCCAGCATGAGAAGCATTGATTCTGGAATGCCAGTTTGGGATGCTATGGTTTTTGAACGGTCAGGCGAAGATGTTGAGCGAGTTGCTGAAGATGATACTTCTGATGTCATTGAATCCACGGTACAGGATATAGAACAAAAGAGCTGTGTCTCTGAAGATACAGAACAAGATAAAAAGCATCCTGATCTCGCGTTTTTGGAAGAACAAAATCTTTATTCCGACACGAGAGAGATTGATTCTGGAATGCCAATCCTCGACACCACGGTCATTGAACGGTCTGGTGAAGATGTCGAAAATATTGCTGAAGCAAACGATACTTCTGGTGTTATATCTTTTAATGCTGAATCTACAGGAAAGGATGTAGAAGTTCCTATTCCGAAAACAGAGTCAATGACAGAAGAAGATACAGAACAAGAGAAGCGTGACTTTGAAGATACAGAACCGGAAATGATTCAAACTGACCTTGATTTATTGGAAGGACAGAATCTTGATTCTAACAGGAGAGCGATTGATTCTGATGAACAGTCTGGCGAGAATGCCGAGAAAGTTGTGGAAGATGATACTTCTGATGTCATTGAGTGTTTTCATGGTGAATCCATAGGAAAGAAAGTAGAAGCTCCCATTCCGGAAAGAGAGTTGTCAATGTCGGAAGAAGATACAGAACAGGAAACGTGTGTCTCTGAAGATAAACCGGAAGGATTACAACCTGAGCTTGATATATCGGAGGGAAGGAATCTGATCAGGAGAGAGGTTGATGCTGAAATGCCGGTCCTGGACTCCATGATCATCGGTGAAGATGTTGAGAAATCGGCGGATGAAGATGATGCTTCTGATGTTGCTGAATCTTCTCATGTTGATTCCGTAGGAAAGGAAGTAGAAGTTTGTATTCCGGAAAGAGAGTCAATGTCGGAAGAAGATACAGAACCGGAAAGAATACAACCTGACCTTGATTTGTTGGAAGGACATAATCTTGATTCTAACAGGAGAGAGAATGATTCTGGAATGAAGGTCATGGACACTGTGATCATTGAACAGTCCGGTGAGAACGTTGCTGAAGAAGATGATACTTCTAATGTCGTCGAATCTCCAAAAACTGTACCTGAAACTGGAATAGATAATGTGAAATTTCTGCCATCAATAGATGAAGAGAAGAAAGAATTGGATGAATCGCCTCTAGTTGAAGAATGTACTTTAGCTCATACACCTAGAGACCAAACAGAAAGTGTCGGTTGTATCGACTTGGACTCATCTCGAATAGACAGAGACATTGAAGGGACACATGAATCCTTATTATTACTTGATGCAGAAACTCCACTTCCTCTTGAGTCCGGGAATGGTGAAGAGATGCTTAAAGTTCCTGTTCATGCTGCTAGTATTGAACATGCAGCTGAATCTGAATATGAAACTGTAAAAAATACATCCGAGTCATCTCTATTGGATAAAAACGAAGCAACACATGAATTGGAGTCAGAGTCTGAAGATCAACAAAGAGAAGTAATTAAGTTGTCAGAGCCGCTTGAGCAGGATATTAATGTTCCTGGGGTACAGCAATCTCCTGCTCCTGAATTAAGTGTTGAAAAGGAAAAAGTTCAGTCGTTGGAATCCGATTCATTGAAAGTGGATGAAGAGAGTGAAATGGTTCAAGATTCTTCTCTCCTTGAAGCAAGTATTGGGTCTTCACTTGACGTTGAGGAGAACATGGTTGGATCTTCAGAATCTGAGCCATTGCCAATGCATGATGAGAGTGAAAAGATTCAAGATCCAAATACTTTACAAGCTGGATACTTGGAATCTGAAGAGAAAGATATAGCCGGATGTTTGGAATCTGAGCCAGTGCTGTCCGATGAAGAACGTGAAAAGACTCAATATTCTCCTATCATCAGTGCTAGTGTTGCATCTTCTCCTGAGCTTGAAGTGGAAAAAACAGCGGCTGGATCTTTGGAACCCGAGCCTTTGCAGGAAGACTCACTTGTTGAAGAGTTAAGAGAATGGCATATTGTAGAGGAAAGTAGTTCTCTTGCTGTTGAGTCTGGAGATCATATAGAAAGAACCTCTTCAATGGATTCTTATCCACTGCAAAACGATGCAGATATTGAAAAGGTACAATATTCATCTGAGTATGGAGATAAAATCATGACTTTTAGTCCTGGGGAGTCTGGACCAGTGATGATAGATAGTAACATTGGGAAGTTACCCGACTTGTCCGATGTTAATGAAAGAACAACACCTCCACCTCCAGTCGAGTCAGAAGGTCGATTAGAGAGGTTTTACTCTGTGTCAGTGGATTTTGAATCTTTTCTTAAGGATGGAGATCCCAAGGAGATTCAAGAATCTCTTGTTCCACAAACAAGTTGTTTATCTTCTATTGAGTTTGAAGATCAACTAGAGATGAATTCACAGATAGCAGATCAGCTACCGGATGAAGTCATTATGCCTCATGCAGAAAGTGAGATTCGCTATGACTCATCTATGACTGTGGCTCAAACAAGCAACCATGAAGTTGATCAAAGAAATACCAACAGTACCTCTGAAAACCACGCTTCTCAAGTCGAGGAAACATCCCACGAGTCTCACTTGGAATTCAGCTCAAGCTCCTCTAGCTCTAGTTCAAGCGGTACAGAGAAAGATTAAAGTTGTGTGCACCGTCCCCTTGTTTCATTAATGGTTTCGCTTGATTACATGTTCTGGAACATGTTCATGAAAACCAACTATTCCCCGAAGCCCTGGTTAGCTGGTAAGGGCATTTCTTTTTGAGTTATGTTACGTGGCTGCTTTGTTTTGGAGAGTAGCAGCTTCGAGTTGTACCGTTTTGTTCCTGATTTTTTTATTCGACATTTTTATACAAAATTCATTCTGTAAAGATTAGGATTGGCTTTGGGTGTTGGAAAGTCATGTTTGGTAGAAGAAGTATGCATTTACGTCACCGATCGTGACCATAATGCTGGTGTATTTTTTAAGTATGAAGCTACATTTGGTGCCTGATTTATTTTGGAGAGTACCTATTTTGGGGCTTATAAGTTTTGAAAGGCTAATGTTTTAAAGCCTCAAGCCTCTATTATGTCTGTACAGTGCATTCTGGAATATATCCATTTTCAAGTGTGTCTTGTACCTTTTCGTGCACCTCGATCGAATGTAGCCAATGCTTCTATTTGTTTGGAATCAGAATCTAATACAAACACAACTTTTAAATTAAATTGAACTGAAAGGGGAAGTCGCATGTTGTGAGGAGAGATGTCACTTCTAGTAGCAAAATCAAAGGGCGAATATAGTAATATAAAATCTATTACAAACGAATTAGTCATTGAATGTTCCCTTTAACAAATTCCACAAGACGGTCTCTTTGAGTGACCATATCTGTTGTGCGACAGCGGAAGCCAAGATCGAAAAACAATAATGAAACAATAAAGATTCAAAACAAACAATAAGAAAAGACACAAGAAATTTAACGTGGTTCACTATCAATGTGATAGCTACATCCACCGGCACCGAGAATAAACTTTTCACTATAAAACGGGAGATTACAAGATGAACAATAAGCCACCACAATGACTCTCCAAGCTTTTTCTCTCTTAGTTTTCCCTCACTTTGTGTTGCATGCCCTAATTCTAATTACAAGAGGCCTTTATATAGTATACCACTAAATAATAAGAAATTAGGTTAAGTAAAACAAAAGAAACCGTCAAAAACCAAGAATAACCGTCCAAAATGTGGAAAAAACCAACTTCCCGCAAAAATTGCAGTGCTCCGCGGCCCGCGTAGATCTACGCACCTCGCGCATGCGCACCCCGCGTAAAACTCCGCGGCCCGCACACAGTCACAAAATCCCAATAATCTCCACCTTGACGAGAACCCCTAGTCTTTTTGACCCACAGTTGATTCATCTTCTTCATGATCTTGGACTTGGTTCGAGTCACAAAATCCCAACAATCTCCACCTTGACGAGAACCCGTAATCAACCACTACCTCATCAAACCATAGTGAAACAAAATCATTCTCAAGCCAAAACCAATGTAAAGCTCAAGCATAAGTGGTACATGCCGACAAGTCTTCAACCAAGACCCATTCCGATAAGTCTTCAACCAAGACCCATCACATACTCGTTTCCAAGTATAACCACTCACAATGCTCAACTAGCATCACAAGTCACTCATAATGCTCCACCTGCATCACGAGTCCACGAGGCAAGCTCCACCTTGAGGTTGTGCACACCTCCACCTGTGAGCTCCCTCACACCGCCCCTAAGGGCCTATGCCGCTGAATCTAGCATAGTAAAGAATCTACTAGGACTGTCAGACCATCCTACCTTCTTTACCTCTATCTTCATGTACGTGCATTTCGAATGAAATCTGACCACACCATGCTTTTCCCGAACATCAAGTACCTGATCACTAAACACACAATCGTAGTACACAAAAGCTAACCAAGGTTGATCACAAAGAACTATCACCGAGATCATAACACAATCAAACTCAGCGAATACAACCCAAACTTCAACCGATGTAACTAAACACCTACCATCATTCCCGTACATAAGAAACACAACAGCTGATCCAAGCAAACCGTAGAGAGAACAAATCTCTACCTGCCAGTGCCCCCACCCAGGTTGAGTCACAAACCTGCAAATGACACTTCTAGCATGCGCAAAACAAGTATACATCACAGCATACATCAAACACCGAACCGTAACTCTAGACATGTAGACCGACATAGGCTCAAAATGAGGTGATATAATTGAGCTAAGTAACACTACCAGTCTATACAACAGTTTCCACACTTTGCTCAAATGTAGAGTCATAGCAAACCATTGCGCCCGCTCACTATACTCTACAACATGCTCATAAGTTGGAGGTCCAAGTGACTCCACAAAAGCGGCTACCAACCTTGTTATACCCACAAGATACAATGCATAACCTACTACACTTATAGCAACCAAAACCACAATTAGAGAGATACCTGGGGTAGCATCAACACTATCGATCCAGGGTCGATCAGAAGTGGATGGGGGGTTAACGTCATACTCCACCTCAAACTCGGTACCACTATCACCATAGCCATCCGCTGCAAAATACACCACAGCACACCAAAGCCCTAACAAGACTCCAAACATGAGATAGCACGATACCCTACTGAGCCAAACCACACACATACTGGTCACCTCTAATCCCGTGTGTAAACCCCGATCAAACAAACTAATCCAGTATCTACTCAACAACCAAGTATTAGAGAGTATGCATAAGACTCTCCCTAACAAGGTTCGATTCGCTATTCCTGTAACACCGTTCTGCAATGGTGTTATCCCATAGGTATGATGCCACAAAATACCTAAAACATAGAACATAACAAATCCACAAAATGAACTATCCAAATGTAGCCAACTAACCATCTTACCATACAAGTGATCATGAGCTTCAATGCTAAGCTCACACCCGTGTTCAAACCCAAACACCCAATGATTGTCTTCCTCAAGGTAGGCATCCTTGACACATGTAAGATGATTCCCAATGGACAATTCCAACCCTCTACTCTCACCTATATGACCATGCCTATCATAAACCGTCATCTCCTGGTGACTGGTAGAAGCACTAACAGCAGAATTAAGCAGCGTAACACCCTGAAAGACATACAGGGACTTCACCTTGACACCCTTAAGTATCAATTTTGAAACCTTAAAGACACTCACTTCCCCATTGCTAAACTCACCCTTGAGCCCCAAATCATCTAAAGTCCAAAGAGATATCAAGTTCTTCCCCAATGTAGGAACATGTCTCACCTTAGTCAAAGTAACCCTTCTCCCATCACTAGTCCAAAGTCTTATGGAACCAATACCTACTACTTCACATGGAGTACCGTTAGCAATCGTAACCTAACAACTAACCCACTGCCATAATTCTCATTACCACCAGTCGCCTTTTGATGCAACTCCCTAGTATAAAGTGCCTCCTTTACGTCTTCTAGGGTCAATGAGTCTTTGCCAACCACAAAAGACTCCACAAAGTTCTCATAACTATTCGGTAAAGAAAAAAGCAATATTAAAGCTGCATCCTCATCATCTATCTTAACATCTAAATTACGCAAATCTAGTAAAATAGAATTAAGATTTTCTAGATGATCTCTTAATGGAATACCTGACTGCATCCTGAGGATAAACAACCGTTGTTTCAGTAGCAATTTTTTGGTTAAAGATTTCGTCATGTACAACGACTCTAATTTTAACCATAATTCTGCAGCCGTTTCCTGATCAGCAACCTCCGTGAGGATATGATCATCAAGACTTAGCAAGATGGTAGAATGAGCCTTCTCTTCCATCACTACTAATTGTTCATCAGTCCATCCGTCTCCAGATCCCGATGTCGACGCCACACTTTTCGTGATCAACGGACGCCAAATCTGCAATTGCTTTAATAACGCCTTCATCTTAATCTGCCATAGCCCAAAGTTATTCTTCCCATTAAATTTCTCAATCCTTATTGTAGAATCTTCTACCATTGTTTCCCAAAAAAAACTCTTCCTAGGATTAAACCTGAGTTCTTGATGCCAAATGTTGTGCGACAGCGAAAGCCAAGATCGAAAAACAATAATGAAACAATAAAGATTCAAAAGCGAACAATAAGAAAAGACACAAGAAATTTAACGTGGTTCACTATCAATGTGATAGCAACATCCACCGGCACCGAGAATAAACTTTTCACTGTAAAACGGGAGATTACAAGATGAACAGGAAGCCACAACAATGGCTCTCCAAGCTTTTTCTCTCTTAGTTTTCCCTCACTTTGTGTTGCATGCCTTAATTTCTAGTTACAAGAGGCCTTTATATAGTATACCACTAAATAATAAGAAATTAGGTTAAGTAAAACAAAAGAAACCGTCAAAAACCAAGAATAACCGTCCAAAATGTGGAAAAAACCAACTTCCCGCAAAAATTGCAGTGCTCCGCGGCCCGCGTAGATCTACGCACCTCGCGCATGCGCACCCCGCGTAAAACTCCTTGGCCCGCACACAGTCACAAAATCCCAACAATCTCCACCTTGACGAGAACCCCTAGTCTTTTTGACCCACACTTGATTCATCTTCTTCATGATCTTGGACTTGGTTCGAGTCACAAAATCCCAACAATATCTAATTGAGCTGACCTATTATATATTTTTAAAATATTGTAAGTAGACATTAAGAATGATGTAAGTAGACATTTAAGATATTGAAAGTAGACATACGATAAGTAAGCATTAAAGATAATGTATGTAGGCATTAAAAATACAGTAAATAGGTATTAATCATTAATAATACGTCTTTTAAAGAAACGGTCTTTCAAGAGATTAGTTGTTTAACAATTCCTCTGAGTGTTCTCATGTCAACCATTTGTTCCTTATTCTTTATCAATATTTAGTACAACTTGGGTCCTTATTCTTTAATCATCAACATATATATAATGACGGCCAATGGCGTTACTTAATTATTTTCAAAGTTTGAAGTATTGAAGCAGAAGCATATTCCCATGCATTATCTTTGCTATGAGATTCAGTAAAGTTTGAAGTATTGAAAGCAGTACAAGAGCTGGATGTCCTGGAGATAATGAAGAATACTGGGCCATATGCTCACCTATCAGCAGCTGAAATCATAGCCAAGATGCCGACACAAAATCCTGAGGCAGCAGCCGGCATGCTCGGCCGGTTGCTGGACTTCTTAGTGAGCCACTCTATCTTTACTGTCTCTCCTATTACCCTTTCTGATGGGAGTATTGAGAGGCGTTATGGACTTGCTCCTATTTGTAAATTTTTAACACCTAATTGTGATGCTGTTTCTTTGGCTCCTTTCTTCAATACATCTATTTACAAAACTTTGAAGGATAGCCGGTAAGTTACTATTACTTACATTTAGTAATACTCTTAATAATCTTTCGTGGAAGAAGTTCAAGTAAGAACCATCTTTATATGAGAACCGTGAGAATCAATTTGCCTCACAAAAATGTGTTACTTTTTACATAAAAACATATTAATGTTTGGAAAAAAGCGTATTACTTTGTATCAAGTCTGTTTTAAAAAAAAAAAAACATATATATATATATATATATATATATATATATATATATATATATATATATATATATATATATATATATATATATATATATATATATATATATATATATATATATATATATATATTATATATATATAGATATATACACTACAAATAAATATTGAAATAGCGTCGGGAAAAAGCGACCAAATGAACTCATCGCCAGTGTCGACGAACAAGCGATGAGAATTTTAGACGCCATGTGGATGCAACTATAGGGCGACGGAATATTGGTAGCCATCTGGACGCCAGATTTTTAAAGTAAGGGGCGGCGACTTTATCTGGACGCCATTTGGAAGCCATATGTTTTAATGGTCAAAGATTTTAATTTTTGAAAAATGGCGACGAGGCTTCTAGTAGCTATTTGGACGCCACTTTTAAATTTTTTTTTGTTTTATTTTTTTTGTGGTGGCAATTGATTTGGCTTCCCTTGCAAGCTAAAACTTGCTCTTTACCGAGGTGTCCTTTCTTGAAACTTGCATTTCTTTTCTCTATTTTAATTTAATTATTGTTTTTATTATCATTTTTATTATTATTCTCATCTTCGTTTCCTAGTAAACTCTCAACACCCTAAAGTTTTTCTCTAAATTCTCTACTCTTCTTCATCTTACTTAGAACTTAAATTTACTCTTCTTCATCTTACTTAATACTTAAATTTCTTTTCTCTATTTATTTCATCCTCTTTTTCATCTTCATCATACTCAAAATTAACTTGATTGTCTTTTCGCTAGTAATCTCATCCTCATTTTCATCTTAATCTTGTGGTTAACATATATTCATCTTCATATTCAAATAAAGGGCGATGAAAACGATTGTCCCCATTTTCTTATTCTTTTGTAGTGATTGTTGGCATTCAACAAAACCTTTTATCTTCATTTTAAGGTATTATTATTGTCTTTGATTTACATTATGTATTATTGAAAATTTGGGGCAATGTTGCTTATTATACTCTTCTTCTCTTCACTTTCATTGTTGATATTTGTCTTTCTCACCGGAAAAATAGACTTGGCGACTCCAATTTCGTCTCCAACGAAGCTTTTCACTTGATGTTTGTAAAGTTTTCTTACTTTGTTTTTAACCTTTTCACTAGTAAACACTAGTTTGAAGGCGAGGACTTGAAGACGAAAAGATCTTGTAGTATTTTTTTTTTTTGGTTATATTGTTTATGTTAGATTTTTTTAATTCATAATTATTTGTAATGTAATTTTAGAGATAAGTTAGATATTGTTTGCAAATTTAATCTAATTAGTATTGTTTATTTTTAATCTTTTATATATATATATATATATATATATATATATATATATATATATATATATATATATATATATATATATATATATATATATATATTATATATATATATTTCTAGGAAAAGAAACAAAATTATTACTGAAAGCACTTTCGAGATGAAGCGTCGAAAGTTAATCGTGAAGTGCCAAGTAGCTTTATAGATGGTGTCCAGATTTTTGGTCGCCTTTTCGTCGCCCCTTCTTTTACGAAAAATGGCGATGAAATGGCGTCTAATTTTAATTTAGCGTCCAACGTAATAGCGTCGGGTACCAGACCCGACGCCACCCCGTCGCCAGGTCCACTTTATGACCAAAGAAATAGATTCTCGCCATTTTATTATTTTTTGTAGTGATATATATATATATATATATATATATATATATATATATATATATATATATATATATATATATATATATATATATATATATATATATATATATATATATAAATATATATATATATATATATATATATATATATATATATATATATATATATATATATATTTTCTCTGAAAGTAACATATTTTTACTAAATAGTACAAGTGTGTTTTCTAAAAAGTACGTTTTATCAGGTAGACTGGTTCTCATGTTTCTAATATAAGCTTAGTTGTCACTGGAATTTGACCCTATTATTTATATGTATTGTTACAACTCTAAATATAGAATTTGGGTTGGACTTTTGAGAGCCGTATTTACAAAAGATAGTCTCAAGTAAAAATTTGTGTTATTTCATTTGTATGTATATTTGAGGTGTGCAAAGGGCAAGGGCCTGACCCTTTATAAGACGGACTTTCAACGGTTCAAAGGCTCAAATTTTACAATATACAAACAAAGTAGACTAAAAACGGATTTTTGCCAGGCCATAAACGGGCCTTCCTGTTTTGATTAGTATAATACTAATGTGCATTAGGCCTGTACAATCACTTAATATGCTTTTTCATAAAAACAGTTGTTCACGTTTGGATCTGCCTCTACGTAGGGATTGGACTTTTTTTGATTTTTGTTAGTTCAACAAATCAGTTTCATTATTGTATTAACTATAGGTACAGAGTGATGTCCAATAACTTAATTCTTTGAAGAAATAAGACAAACGGGTAGGGCTGGGCCAAATTGGGCTTGATGAATTTGGCCCCAATTTGGCCCGTTTAAAGCTTGCTGTTTTTACCGTAAGGCCTGGCCATCTTTTACTAACCCGGCCCGTATCCATCTTGAGTAACGATTTATGTTTTAGAGGAAAAGGTTGAATCTGATGGAATTGAAATGGTGAGTCGTATAAATAGATATACAGCAACCTTGAAGCTTCAAAATTAACGCTAGCTTGCTAACGTTTTCCGTGCAAAAAGGTCATAGTGGAACAATTTGAAAAACCTAGATTTTTTAAAAGTTTTGGTTAACACGTGGAAAACTCAAACCTCAGGACACGTTGAATTTTCCATTTTTTTTTGGTAACCTTAGCTTTTTGTATAGCTCATGGTATTAAATCTCGGCCGAGTCAACTCGGAACGTGTGAGCTAACACGGATTTTCAGTGCACCGTTCTGAGATCTCGTGATTCGTAACGTTGTGTAAGAAAACGGCGCATCAAGACGCAAATCGGCCGATTTTCCGTTATAGAACGGTGTATCTCGCTTAATTCGGGCAAATTTCATCTTAATGGCCGCGAAATTGAAGTAACCCACCATTGGAGAAGGGACCTTGAAGCAGGTGAATGCTCGAGGAAGATGAAGTTGGTTTTGAAATTTGATAGAATATGCTCGAGGAAGATGAAGTAACCCACTGCCAAATTTGATTGAAGTAAATAAAGTAATTTCCAAACAAAAAAAAATAAAGTAGGTTGTGGTTTCAAGGCGCTAGCTGTTTCTTTTCGGTGTTATTTTTTTACTTTTTTTTAAATGCTTTTTAGTTTTACGTTAAGCTTTGTGTTTTTATTATTTTATTAATTACAATATTTATTTAATACTAATTTATAAGGTTGAATTGCATTAATTAGTATAATTAATATTTTAATATTTTTATTTAAAATGATATATACTTTTATTAAATATCAATAACCATCTCTTATATAACTGGATCATGATCCGTTCCGCGATAAACGAATTTTATCTGTTCCCACAACCTGCGACCGCGACCGTGTTTTTGCACTGTGGCATAGCTACTACAAATTAAATTAGCCTACTATATGAATATGAATTTATGAATGCAGCCTGTTTTTGAAAGATGCAATTCTAGAGGGTAAAGAACCATTCACAAAGGTGTATGGTAAGACTATGTTATACATTCCATAAGCTAATGTATGATCACTCTATTCTTGTCATTCATGAAATATTGAGTGTTTATAAGGGATTCCAACTTCCAAGGTATCTCTACTTTGATTGATGTTGGTGGTAGTAATGGAGCTTCCCTCAACACAATCCTTACCAAATACCCAACTATAAAAGACATATACATACATATATATTTTATTACTACCTCAATGTTATCAAAATTGACCCGACCTGAAAATTGATTTGAAGCTCGATCGGAAAAATTGTCTCATATGAGAATTTGTAAAAGATATTTTTATATTATTATTCAAACTAATTGGCCCAATAGTTCGTCTTGTATGAGACCGTCTCACCTTGAAACGAGTCCATATAATTACCCCATTTCTTTAATTTGTTACTTTAATATTGTAAGTGATCGTTTTAAGGATAAATAGGTAATCACTCTAAGACTAAAAAAATAATTATTTTAAAATTATAATTGATCACTTTAACGTTATAAGTAATCACTTTAAGACAAAAAAATGTGTATTAGACCAGCCTAATAAAGATAATCTCACCATAAAACGTCTCATTTAAGAATTAGTGTTGCCCAAAATATTTGCCGCGGGTGGGTTGATATCCATAGTAATGAAATCAATCAACAATTTTTGCCACCCCTAATTCCTATGTATATATTCTTATTAATTACTTGTTCCGTTCCAAATTAATTGCAATATTAAAAAAATAACACTATTTATTCAATACTAATAATTTGCGATTAGTTTTTAATCTATATGTTAGAATATGGAAATTAGTATATTCAGTATATTTGTAAATATAGAAGTTAACATATTTGTTATCATCTATTCTCAGTAACCCTAGGTAGCTCCTTGTATAAATTCTTGTTCTTGTTAATAATAATAATAACACAGAATATTAAAACCCAAAACTTGTGTTTTACTTGAAATCATGGTACCAGAGCAGCAACGATTCTGATACCTTGTGTTCCTACTCACAAAAAGCCTTGCCTACCATACACCCCTAGATACCTTCCAAACCTTTCACACCCTACCATTCTCCCACTCCTTACCACCCCGAATCTTCGGCTGTACTATCTTTGTCCATCACCCCAAACGAGTGCGGAACAAGTTAGAACCTCGAGCAGGGAAATGTGTTTTTTTGGGATATGGAAATAACCAGAAAGGATATAGATGTTATGATCCTTCTACGCAACGGATACATACTACTATGGATTGTGAGTTTCTCGAGGGTGAATTCTACTATCACCATCCTCGATGTCAGGGGGAGAGGTCAGATGACGATCTCAGATGGTTAATTGGTTCAGTCCTGTTTGACTCTGATAAAAAAGAACAAGTAGGCATTGCCACCGAATCACCCCTTCAAGCTGTTCAGCCACACTCTTCATCGCCTCCTCCGCACCTGTCTGATCATCAGGTAAGTAGTTTGGATAACAGTATTGATATTATTGATGATGTTCCTATGGTTGAGGTTGAAGTTGTAGGAGAAAGTGTTGAAAGGGTTCCTCATGAGAACCAAGAGTGTAGGGAATCATCCTACGTCTTGTCCCCTCGAGCTACACGGGGCATTCCCCCGAAAAGATATGATCCAGATTATGAGGCTAAGAGGTCGAGGTATCCAGTTGAGGCATCCGGTGAGGGGAACTTGTGACAAAGTGCGCTGGCCCGCTACAGTTGAAGAGGCTCTTGCGACAGATCATTGGCGAAAGGCAATGGAACAGGAAATTAATGCTCTGAAAAAGAATGACACCTGGGAGAAGTGTGATCTACCGGAAAAAAAAAGAGAGTTGATGGATGCAAATGGGTCTTTACAGTCAAATACAGAGCAGATGGAACAATTGAGAGATACAAGGCGCGTCTAGTAGCAAAGGGTTACACACAGACTTACGGGGTCGACTACTCAGAAACTTTCTTGCCAGTACCAAAGCTAGACGCAATTCGGGTCCTATTCAGTATAGCAGCAAACTTAGATTGGCCTCTTCATCAATTCGATGTGAAGAATGTCTTTCTTCATGGGGAGTTACAGGAAGAGGTATACATGGAGGCACCACCAGGGTTTACTTCAGAGTTCTCAGAAAAACAAGGTTGTAGATTGAAAAAGGCACTATATGGGTTGAAGCAATCTCCTAGGGCTTGGTTTGGGAGATTCACATCGGCTATGAGAAGATTCGGATACAGACAGAGCCACTCAGATCACACATTGTTCCCCAGAAAGCAAGGAGGAAAGATAACATGTCTATTATATGTCGACGACATGATCATTACAGGAGATGATAAGGCTGAAATTGAGAACCTAAAACAGAAATTGTTCCAGGAATTCGAAATGAAGGATCTTGGGAGACTCAAATACTTCTTGGGGATTGAGGTTCTAAGATCAAACAAAGGAATCTTCATATCTCAGAAGATGTATGTTCTAGACTTGTTGGCTGAGACTGGTATGATGGATTGCAAACCTATTGAGACACCAGTGATGATGAATCACGGATACAGATCCTTGAAAATGGAGAATTAGCAGATCGTATGCAGTACCAGAGATTGGTGGAAAAGTTAATCTACTTGGCTCATACAAGACCGGATATCGCATATGCAGTGGGTATGGTTAGCCGGTTTATGCACAAACCACAGGTTCAACATATAGAAGCAGTCTTTCGCATTCTAAGATACTTGAAGGGAACCTCTGGAAGAGGAGTCTTATATCAGAAAAATGGGCACCTAAATCTTGTTGCATACACAGATGCAGATTGGGCAGGAGATAGAGATGCTAGGAAATCGACCTCTGGATACTTCACACTCATAGGTGGAAACCTAGTAACATAGAGGAGTAAGAAGCAGAAAGTGGTTGCGTTGTCAAGTGCAGAGGCAGCATTCAGAGGGGTCGCGAAGGGAACTATAGAGATATTGTGGCTCAGGAAGTTGTTAACAGAACTAGGGTTTGCCCCAAAGGAAAGTTGTGAACTATATTGTGATAACCAGGCTGCTATTAAAATTTCAGAGAATTCGGTTTAGCATGATCGAACAAAACATGTTGAAATCAACAGACGCTTTATAAAGGAGAAACTAGAAGCTGATGTGATTAAGCTACCTCATGTGAAGTCCAAAGACCAACTCGCAGATATTCTCACAAAAGTCGTTGGCTCACAGTTCTTTGAGGAAGTTTTGTGCAAGTTAAGTATCGAAGACCCGATGACTCAACTTGAGAGGGAGTGTTGAAATATAGAAATTAGTATATTCAGTTTTGTAACACCCCGTCATTTTAATGACGTCATTAATTATTATTATTAAATCAGTTTTGGAGATTTTATAAATATATTAAATTAATTAGAATTAGTCTTAATAAATTTCTTTTATATATGAATTTAAATGTTAACGTATATATATTAAAGATACAGTTACGATTTCTAAAAGTAAGAGGTTCAAATTAAAATAATTACTTTATTAAAATGCGTGAGAGCACGAAGGTGAGTTTCTTAGTTAGGTCTCGCAAGAAGGATGAGTTAGGGTTTTAACCTCACTCATGCCATTTTCATGCCTCCCTCACCCTTTTCCCCACGGCTCTCTCTCTCCTCAACAACACAGCCGTCATCTCCACCATGAGCAACAACCGCCACCTGTCGTCCTCCACAAGCAGCCGGCAACCTCTTTCCTCCCACTGCACCAATCGTGGCTCACCCGAAGCAGCAGCGACAACCGTGAGCCCTCCCAAGCAGCAGCCGCGTTCTTTGGCTGTTTCCACGGCAGCAACCGTGTCTGGCACACCACTGGGGCCGCCTGTGTCACCACCACCATATCAACCCCTTGCCTCTTCATCTCTTTTCTAGTTTCACCTTTGTGAGTCATGTCTTCTTCCCCTATTTTGATTTTCTTGCTTCTAATTGAAATTTCATCAAGGTTTTTGGATTTTGTGTTGATTTTATATTATATTTATTAAATCTTATTATGGGTAGTAGTTAAAGGTGTTGTCTTTGAACATGATTTGATTAGGGTTTGATTTAGGGATGAAATTGTTAATGGTATGTGCTTTTATGTTACATTTGGTGGTGTGATTATTGATCGGATAACCTTATAAATTGTCAAAGACTTAGTTTGGTTGATTATTGTTGTGATAGTGATAGTTGGTCATGGGAATGATTGTAGTTGACTTATGGAAGTGATTTTTTGGTTGTTATTTGGGAGTAATAGTTGTTAATCGTTAATGAAGTTAGTTTTTGAGAATTACTAATACCTTTTGGAGTCATAAAGACATAATTTTAATAAGTCATGAGCGTAGTGTCTAACTTATTGTTGAGAGTTGCTAAAGTTACTTGTTGTGGTGTTCGATTGTAGTTTTTCTAACTTCGGAGAATATAATAAATGATGTTACGATGTGGTAACTTTGAGATTTGTCATTATCGTCATATTAGTGTCATATTAACATTGTAAGATTAAGGGTGGTTTGTTATTTTTTGAAGTAATGTGAATCAATATAACTCAAATCTAGTTGATGTAAATAAACGATTCACATAATCCTTTTGTTCTTAAATTGATGGAAAGACTTGTGTTATTGTTGAGTTAATGATGAGTGGTATTAAATGAGTTGTGTGCGTGCCAGAGTAATCGGAAGCTCATGTTGAATGGGTGAAGCGGTTACTTTGGTATTTAGTTGGTATGACAAGGTAGTTAAGGAGACTTATTGGTTCTACTCCTAACTTATATAGGTGTCATTTCATAAGAGGAAAGTAGAACCTTAGTTGGGTGAATTTTGTAACTTTTTGGTCGTACAGTGACGCTTATAGGTACGTACACGCAGTAATTAACTCTTGCATGCATCTTGCATTTTATATTTACCGACATTGAATTGTTTTAAAACATATAATGTACACTATCTATGAATCGTCGTTGAATGAAATATCAAAGTTATTGATTATATGATTTTCAAGTTTACTAGTAGAGAACGATGCTAATATGCTAAATGTTTGGTAATGATTTAGAATGAGAACAATTCGATTCCCTTGATATTGAACTGATTATTATTTGTTTGAAAGGGAGTGAGTCCCTTATCAATGATACTGCTTATTGTTATTTAGAAATAGTGAATGGTTTCCTTATTAATGATATCGATTGTTGTTAGTTGAATGGGAACGACTCCCTTATTGATGAGTTTGACATACGTTAGTTTGAATGGGAATGACTCATTTGTTATTGAGATTGATTTATATTAGTTGAATAGGGAATGATTCCCTTATTAATGTGGTGGATTTATGTTTTATGATTGGGAAGGAGTCCCTTAGTGATGGAGTAAGAAAGTGTTGGATAAGGTGAAATGTAATAGGAATAAAACCTTAGTGATGGAGTAAGAAACTTGTTGGTTGTAATGGGAAGGAGTCCCTTAATGATGGAGTGAGAAAGTGTTGGTTGTGATTGGAATGAGTCCCTTATTGAAGAGATAGCAGATTTGTTCGATTATTGTGGCTCCCCTGGTTAGGGTACCCTAGTGAGTTTAGTTCCCGGAGGCATGGATCATAAGTATATGGTCGTTGTACTGGGGTATGTTCATACTTTACCATTGGGCGCCGGTATGGCCCGTCACCGCCCTTGATTGAGGTGTTGCCATGCGGGTCTTGCAAACTCTATGGTGGCCTCTAGTCACATACGTCTAGGTATGCTGGCTCCACTGGTTTGGTACCCCAGTGGCTTTAGTTCCCGGAGGTAGGATCATCTATATATGGTCGCTGTACGGGGGTATGTTCATACTTTACCATTGAGCCCCGGTATGGTCCGTCACCGCGCTTTGGTCGAGGTGTGGCCATGTGGGTCTTGCAAACCCCAAAATGGTGGCCTCTAGTCACATATATATAAATATTTGAAAGTGGTTAAGCTCTTGGTTTAAGTGATACCGAGCAGTTATGAAGTCGAAAAGAAGTGAAGAAAATGGAATTGACAGTGAGAAGTAGGAACTGATGTTCAGTGATTATGATTGGCACTTGGAGTGTTGTGAAATCACCCTCATATTATGACACACTTTTTTTATGCTAATTATGCCTTATTATAATATGATGTTAAATGCTGACGTGTACTATTTGTTTTCTTTGTTGATGGCTCGTCTTTGATGGCCCTGCTATGACGCGTTGGTCTATGATCTTACGTTGAGCAGCGAGGACATCATTGATAGACATTACAGGTGATGGAGCTTCTATGCATTGCATACGGGGGATGAGTGAGAACGTTGAAGCGTGAGATGTTACATTTATTTTGACGCTAGATGTAGTTTCTTTGTATTTAAATTTGTTTTTGTTTTTGTTTTTGGTTTGAGGCACATGTCCTTTTTTGTATATGTTATCTCCGCTGCGTAGTTTATAAATTGTATGGTTTTAAAAAGTCGAGTTAGTTCAAAACGCAAGCACTGACACCGGAACCACGATCCATGCTTGGCATGTTAATTTCAGAAGCCGGGGATGAATCATTCCGCCGTGATATAGTTTTGATAGGCCGTGATGCCTTTACTTTATTAGATTTTAAATAACTTTTGTTTTTCTATAAAAGACGCACAATGTTAAGGTAGATGCTGCCGAAATTTTCACTCACATCTTTAAAGTTAATCTTTAATGTTTATCAAAATTCTTTTCTTTTTTCTTTTATGTAACACCCGAATTTCCTCCCGTCCTTTACGGTTTTGGTTCCGTATAAGGGGTCGGAAATTCAGGGGTGTTACAAGTATATTTGTAAATATAGAAGTTAACATATTTGTTATCATCTATTCTCGATAACCCTAGGTAGGTCCTTGTATAAATTCTTGTTCTTGTTAATAATAATAATAACACAGAAAATTAAAACCCCAAAACTTGTGTTTTACTTGAAATCACTATAGATTAAAACATAGTCAAGTAAGATCTTATTTGATTCGTCTTATTGCAAAAATTATTAATATTATATTTTTAAAATATTTTTTACATATAATTATAGATAATAAGAATTGAATTAGTGAATTAGACTACGTGAAAAAGCAAACATTATAAGTATATTGAAACGGAGCAAATATATCTTATAGTGTATATCTAAGGATCCATCTCAAATACAGCAATTAATACAACAATCATTGTATTATGTGCATCGAGCTCAACTGGACTTAGTCCTTAGACGGGGCCAATGGAGCGATTGCCAACAAATTCGCCCAAAATATGTGTCACTTGTATCTCTAATGTCCAATCCAATGCTTTTGGTCAATTATTATTATTATTATTATTATTATTATTATTATTATAAAAAATTATATAAAACTACCTAATCTATACCCCAATTTTTAAAAAACTACCTTATATAAAAATTTTTGCAAAAAACTACCTTATATAATACAAAACTTTGCAAATATCTTTCAAGCAATTTCGTCAGTTGACTGTTAAACTTAACTATTGACCTGTACGCCCCTTGCACGTGCCCTTTTAAAACCACCATCTCCTTCCACTCTTGAGCCGTCTTAATGGTTTTCTGAAGAGCTGGAGAAAGCTTAAATGAGCTCTACAAAAGACCCATCACAGCAGCTATTAAGACTAATCTTTCAAGGCTGTTTTAAGAGATTTTTCATGCTCCAATTCTTGCTGCTCTCAAGTAGCTTGTAGAAGACATTTTGCTGCTGTCTTTTCTTGCTGACTATATAAGCTAATTATTAAGAGCAGAGAGCCTCATTTGTTATCTATAGTTTACAATGATGAATAACAAAAAACTAAAAGAACATTAAATTAACTTAGTTTAGTGAAGTTTTAGACCTCTCAATTCCCATTCATATGTTTGGATCTGACTTGCTCTTTTATTTGACCTTACGCATAAAAGAGCTTATTAAAAGATCGAGTTACTGAGACTTTGGAGGCTTCATGGTCAAAAAACAACCGTTGACTTAAGTGACCCATTTTGGGTCAGGTGACAAAATGCTTTTGTTAGCTTAATGGAGAGATGAATAATAAATTCTCTTCTTCTCAATTAAAACCCTAAAATCTATCTCACTCATTACTTCTTCTTTCCCTAATTCAATTGCTCCCAAATGAATTCGCATTCTTCATCATCAAATTCGAAGCCCGATTTTAATGGAGAAGAAGAAGAATTTGAATGGAGATAGATTTACGGTTTTAATGGAGAAGAAGAAGAATTTGGGAATGCTGGGTTCTTGCTACTCAATTTTAATGGAAGGAGATTGTGGTTTTGAAAGGGCACGTGCAGGTCAATGGTTAAATTTAACGGTCAACTGACGAAATTGCTTGAAAGGTAGTCTTTTGCAAAGTTTTGTATTATATAAGGTAGTTTTTTAAAAATTGGAGTATAAATTAGGTAGTTTTGTATAATTTTTCATTATTATTATTATTATTATTATTATTGTTATTATTATTATTATTATTATTATTATTATGGATTTGAGCAATGATCACCCACACTCTTTTAAATACAAAAGGCTGAACTGGGCCTAAACTTGTTGCTACTTAAGTTACTTAAAGAAAACGATGCAATTCTTGAAAACAGGTCAAACACGTTTTTAAAGAAAAATATATGCCCTAAATTTGTATGTAGTCATTATCTTCACACTTAGCAGCGTATATTTTCTTCTTTCTGTCTGCAGCATTGGCTAAAGAAGCACCAGGGGTCTATGAAGAGACTTTTGTGCCAGCAAAGGGCGAGCCTATTATTACATCCATCCAACCATCTTTTTCATGGAGCCAATTAAACAATAGGATATCCACTGATCTAAGATTTTTTCCCACCTCCGAAGAAAATCCAATCCGTAAAAATTGGAAAAGATTATGTCAAACCTGATCAAAACTAAAACTCGACAGTTTTCACCCGTTTTCAATTCTACATTAACATTTTTAATTCCACATCATGGTAATCGTGACCGACTACAAAACAAATGTTTATATTTGTATTTAGAAAAAAAATTTAACGATAAAGAAAAAAATTAAAAGCCAACTACATGTTAGGTTTGCCTAAACCCGTTTAAAATCCAACATGAGCTGATCCGAAATTAACCTGACCTTTTATCAACCTTACGCAAAACCCATATGTCTGATCGTTTAGACATATGTAGTTGCGAGTTTTGTGGAGTTTTTCCGAAAATAAATTTGTCATCTTTCATTGTTTCATTTACAAGGATTTCCTCTATGTATAAAAAGAGGATAAAGGATCAACATCTTTCATATTTTGCATATGATATAGTGTTTTTGTATCATCACACATGTAGACATGTATTTTGTTTCCACATTATCACACATTTTTTCTCAAAACTTAATTTTCTGTAATTTTATACCTTTGTTTTGTTTTTATTTTCTTAAATAATTATTTAATTCTGTGACTTAACTTTTTAGATTTTTTTGTAGATCACCATTTATTCCAGGGCGAAATATATTTTATGGGCTCTTAACTATTATATAGACATAAAAAACCTATATATTTATTGTCGTAATAAAAAATATGTATGCATTAAGGATAAATATATAATCGAATAAAAAATATTTTTACGAGCATTTTTCAATATAAAATCACTAATAATAGTATCTAAATCGAGAAATTCAATCGTATAATTTTCAATATAAGAAATTTAATTAAAGACTACTCAAAGTTACTTTTTTATACTCATAAAAGTTTAATCATTGAAAACTTACTAAATCAAAAGTATTAACATTATAACATAAAATTAATCTTAGAACGGTAACACATTAACACAAAATTAAAATTTAAAACTTTCCTAACATAATAATCAAATTAAATCAATAAAAATTACTTACATAGGTCAGTTGTGATTGTTAGATTTTAGTTTACAAATCAAATTTTAAATGGTAATATAACCATTAATTATAAATTTAACATAAAAATAAAATTAAAGTAAAATTGCCAAAATTAAATTCAAATTTTAATAAATTATCAATTGTGATTATGAAATAAGCATAATAAAATAAACATAATGAGTTAAAAATGGAATGTAAAGACTTTTCAAATTCTCAATTCTATTATTGATCAGTTATTACCATAACTGATTATTACTTTCTTCTTTTTCAAGAATCCCCCTCCTCAGTTTCCATATTTAATACTTTCTTGACTTCTTAATTTTAAGTATAGCAAATATTTTGTAACTAGGTATTTACCCGTGCTATACACGTGATTATAGAACTATTTTATAAAAAAATGTAATATTAGTTTAGACATTGTTGTTAAATTAATACAAAATGTTATTTTGAATAATTATATCTATAAAATTTTAACATAACCAAAAAAATATCAACTAACTATAATACAAAATATCTTCAATTTGTGTTAAGTTTATCAAATAACCTAATATTAGTATTTGTAATCAAAAATATTTACTAACCCTTGAAAACAAGTGATATTTAAAACAAAAGCTTACTAAACATGATCTTCATCATAACAACATATATTTGATTATTTTGACATCTATTACTACGCAACATGTCAACATGAAAATAAATTAAACATATCATCTTCATCAATATCTTCTTTCTCTTTACTTCCATTTCATCTCCACTCAGCTCTTCAAAATTTAATCTCAATTTATAAAATTTATTTTATCTCATATCTACACCCATACAATTTCAGAGATAAAATTGCATTCACATAGCAGCGAAACAAAAACCCATATATTTCTCTTGTTTTATCTCAATTTTCATACTAATTGAAATAATCAATAAACTCAACTCTTAAAACACCATCTACTCTTTCTTAAGTATGTGGGATGCACTAAATGAACATTTTGAAATTCAATCATATAAATAAGCCAAACTATGTATGTGTCACTAACAAAAAATCTTAAAATTATGTCTTTCATCTTCAGTATAATTAACTTTAGAAAATAAAGAAAAGCATATGATACAAAAAAAAATGATTAAATTGATGGAAGTATTTAAGAGTTTCAATCCAAAAAGACATAAAAATGAAAATTGTATATAAATGTCATGTGGCACAAAATTTCATGGATTATAATATGTATATTATATTATGATTAAGGTTTTAAGGGTTTTCTAACTTTTAAAAGTGGGCCCTGGGCACAAGCCCAGTTCGCCCTCCCACAGATCCGAGCCTGTTCAATTCTACTATATTTTCTCAATGTTAGTTTCGTTTTGTTGTTTGGATTCTTTTGATTTATATATATTTCTTCATTCATCAACTTTTTGGGCGGATTGTTTTGATTTTTGTATACATTCATGTAATTTATAAAAGTATTTAATTTTAATCATGCACATTCAAGTTTTTCTTTTAAATTTGGCTTTTGGAATGAAAACTAGATTTGTTTTAAAATAAACATTAAGACTTTAATTTGCAATACTGCTAAACTTTATGGCTGTAATAATTCGCAAATTATTCTTAATTATAACAACTAAAGTTTCACTTATAATTTGATGTGATCACTTATATTAGAGTAATCACTTACAATTATAAATGATATTTATAATCTTAAAGTGATCATTTAATAAAGTAAACCCATTATATGAGTCCGTGTCAAAGTGAGACGATCTTTCGGAGAAAATATTTTCTACTCATATGGCATTATGATTGCTTGGTGAAAATTGTCCAACTTTTATTTGTACATCGCCCAACATAATCCCGGTAATTTTAACTATTGAACACAGTTAAACACAAACTACGAGTTTCAACAAAAGGTCATCTTATCAACTTTTTGACAAAAATGGTGCAAATTTAGCGTTTCTTGCTCACTTTGTTGCTTTTTAACCCTATAACACTAATTAATTTAATTTTTAAATTTGTCAATTTGCTTAAAATGACTCAAAAATACTTAAAATTAACCCTAATCTGCTTTTTCATGGGGGTAAATGACTTTTTGATCATTTACTAGTGAGCAATAGGCTTCTATAATAACAACCAAATAAGTAAAACTTAATCACAATATTAATTATGAACAAAAAGTCAATTTCATGAGAGTATCACTTACTCAATAACGCTATATACTTTTAAGGATTAGGTGTAGCGGAAAACACGCACCTATCATATGTTGTATGATAAATAAATGAACAATAGGCTTGTGACAACCAAATTAGTAAAATCTAGTAACATTCTATGATTATGAACTAAAAGTCAAATCTTAACGACTAGGTGTATTGAAAAACATGCACCTATCATATACTTGAAGATTTTATTTGTTAGTTATTACCTTCTAAATTTGCAAAGTTTAGACAAGCACTCTTCTATATGTTTTTGTAGTTGAAACACTACCTTAAAACTATGCAACACCTAATGACCTTGTGGGTTATGGACAGACCGGTTAAATTTAATCTGACTGAAAATAACCAGAATTCCAATTGAAAATAAATGGGTTATAACTAGGAAATTTTGATTCAGGATCAAAAATGACAACACTCGAAAGAATGTCAAACTGACCAAATACAAACTTGACAATTATGACCCGTTTTCAGTTCCAAGTCATTGTTTTCAATTCCACGTCAAACAAACTAATTATATTTGAGTTGACTCAAACTTAATCCAAATCAGTCATGTTCAGACCCAAAATTGATCCGACTCGAAATCTGTGTGACCGACCATTTTGATGGGTCATTTATTTGGTTGTGTGGGAGTTTTTCCAAAAATAAATTCGTTATTTTTCATTTTTGATATGACAATAATTTAATAAAGATTCCTTGCAAACATTGTCCTCCAAAGTTGGATGGGGTTCATCACTTCCTCCCCAACAAATTCATTTTTATAAGAGTTCTCCATCAAACCAAGAAAATAAAAATCTAATCATTGTTTAGGGAAAATTGTTAAAAATAAATTATTTTTTGCTTGATTTGCAGTAAATAAACTCAACTATTGATTATTTTTAAATAAATCAAACTATTCGATATGATTGTTGAAAATAAATCCAAGTAATGATTATTCCTAATTGATATCAAAGAAGCTCTGAAAATGCTTATAAACATCATCATCATCATACTCAGTGCATCCCACTCATAGAAAACTATGGTCAAGGTTTGGGGACAGAAGAACGACGACAACTCATACCCACATAGGAGAGTACGGTCAAAGAGTCCCCGGCTCGAAAAAAGTCTTATAAACAATAGCTGAATTTAATTTTAGCAAATAAATCTAATAAATAGGTTTATTCAAAAATAAACAATAAATAAATTTATTTTTACCGGATCAAACCAAGGTTAATTTTTATGATTGCTTGGTGAAATGGTGATAGAATTTAGAAAATGGGTCTGGGCAACCCAAACAAGGAAGAGAAGAAGTAGTCCACTCATAAACCCAAAGAAGATTCATTACTAAAACGAATTGGTAATAGTAGGAGTTACTCCTTGAGTATATAAAGTGATGCATACTCTTCTGTTTCTCCGATGTGGGACAACTCACATGTGGGTAACACATGGACACTTCAACACTCCCCCTCACATGTGAGTGTCCTTAAAATTTTAGCCCACCAGAAGGGTTACAAACCTATTGGGAATGAACATCCAATTAAAGGCCCCTTAACCAGTGGTAAGATTAAATGCCCAGTATAAAGGCCCAATAACAAATCGGGCTCTAATACCATGATAGACTTTAGAAAATAGGCCTGGGCAACCCAAATAAGAAGGAGAAGAAGTAATCCACTCGTAAACTCAAAGAAGATTCACTACTAAAACCAACTGGTAATAGTAGGAGTTACTCCTTCAGTATATAAAGTGATGCATACTCTTTTCTTTCTCCGATGTGGGACAACTTACATGTAGGTAACACATGAACACTTCAACATATGGTGACTATAACAAGTTGAAAATATTTTCTACCAAATCAAATACCCCGTTACTATGATTTTTATGATTGCTTGGTGAAAATTGTCAAACTTTTACATGTACATGCTCCACCAAAATCCCCATTTCAACTATTGGATACAACTATAAGCACAAACTAGGAGTTTCAACAATAGATCATCTTACCAACTTTTTGATAAAAGTGGTGCACATTTTAGTGTTTATTGCTCGCTTTATCGCTTTTAACGGTGTAGTATAATTCACTGGTTAATTTGCTATTTTGTATTTGTTGATTTGTTTAAAATATCTTTAAAATAGTTTAAAATCGAACATAATTTGACTTCTTCGATTTGCACTTCACGAGAAAATCAGCGAATCTGGTAAAACAACTATTTACTCCTTTGTTGAACTCTGATAAATTCTATTTATCTGCTTCTTATGTTACTTTTGTGTTTTCTTTGCAAAAACTACCAATTTAACGGTAAAAATACCAACTTAACGGTGAATATTAGAATTTTTACAAGTATGATTGGAAATATTGAATTTGTGTCGTAACACTAACAAACCCTCAATTGAAAATACTAAAAAGCTAAATAGATGATTTGATTCGCCTTTTCTTGTAAGTCTTTGGAGATTGCTTTAGCAACTAAAATATATTAACAAGAAATAAAATGATTAGCACTTTACCAAAAAGAGAGATGGTATCTATGTCTTTTAAGAGACCAGTTAACAATTAACATAAATCTTTAACGGTCCGTTTGATTATTGGTAAACGGTATTAATGGCAGTAATGAAAATAAATTGTAGTGTAAATTTTCATGAAATATGACAAGTCATTCCCACGGTGATTGAAACATTAATCACCAAAAAGTTTTTCTGTTCACAAATTTTCATTAACACCTATTAGCACCTTTCTAAATGGTAACTCAATAGAATGAATTTTGTAAAGAAAATGAGATGATTAAGTGGGATAAGTATGGCCATCAAACTTGACAAGAGATTTTTTTTTTTTACCAAAATTACACTAATTTTGCATTACCATTATAACCATTTGATACCGACTACTAAACGGACCTTAACGGCCCGTTTGGTTAGTGGTACTAAATGGTGGTAATGGGAATGATTTATAGTGTAAAATTTCATTGAAAAATCCATATCATTCCCATGGTAATGAAACTTTGATCACAAAAAGTTTTTTTGTATACAAATTTTCATTACCACCTAATACCACCTCTCCCAATGGTAATGCATTGGAATGAATTTTATGAAGAAAATGAGATGATTGGAGTTGGACAAGCATGGTCATTAAGGTAGACAAGAGATTTTTCAACTAAAATTACACTAATTTTTCATTCTCATTACCATCATTTATGACCACCTACCAAACGGGCCGTAAATGTTGTACAAATTACGCACTAACTTGTGTGGATAATATCAAAAGTGAAAAAGCATGTGTGAATAAAACTTTAAATATAGTAGGAATAATACAACCTAAATATAAACATAAATTCTCAGATGAGACGATTTCATAATGAAACTATCTCTATTGGACTAGTCTTATATACATTTACTGTATTAAAATAATAACGTATAATCTTAGATAATCATTTATTTAAAGTGATAAATTAAATAAATAGACTAATTATATAAGCTCGTTTCATGATAATGTTTGGTTGCTCTGGCGAGCCTTCCTATCACAAAAGAAAAAAAGGGAAAAGTTGTTCCACAACCTTTGTCAAATTATAGTTGTGCACACAAAGTTAATTAGTTCTAGACCCACACACCTCCTAATAGTAAAGTATTCATGATTGAGGAACGTCATTAAAAATTCAATAGCCCGTCTTATATGAGACAGTCTTATCATAAGATGAGTTCATATAAGTAAGCTCATTTTTCTAAGTGTTCACTTTGAAATTATAAGTGATCACTTTTAAGACCATAAGAAGTCATCACTTTAAAAAAGAATTTATAACCCAACTAATAAAGTCTCACCGTGAGACCGTCTCATATGAAAATTTGCAAAAATTTTAATTATTTACTCCAACAATATCAAATATTTACACTTGTTAAAAATGAAGATGCGTGAACTACATTTAGAAGGTTGAACAATTTGTGAACGAATTGTTCGTCTAATTCGGTCTATTAGATTCACGTACAAATAGGCGAGTTTAAATATCTTTACTAATAAAAAATACTGGGTATATTTAGTACTTTTAGATTAATGGGCGGGTAGCAATATAAAATTTACCCAAATGATCACTTATGTAAAATATTATAATGTTATAATATTAAAAATAAATTACATTTGACTTTTAGAGTAATGTTTATAAATTTAGTTATATCATTTTTAACAAATGAAAATTAAATCTATTGAATTGTAGCCATCAAAACTTTTAATTAGTTTGTTATATTTTTGTAGATATTTAGTAGTTTTTTTACTTATTCTGAACTCATGTGTTGAAACTATTACGTATTTTTTCCTTAATTTGAAGTTTAAACTAAATGTTTTTTTATGTTTAATGCTATTGAAAATAATCAATAAGCATTAGATTTGAATTCGAATAAGTATTATTTAATATAATGGTTTTTTTAGTATTTATAATATTAAGTAAATTCCATTTGTAGGGTTCATCACCTAAAAAAATTATTGGACGACGACAAATAAATTAAACATGCTAAAGCTAGTAAATTGTATTTCAAAAAAAAAAAAAAAAAAAAAAAAAAGCTAGTAAATTGTGTTATTTTATGCTGAAAGATGCGTTGAGGCTCGAGATATAGTAATTTAAGACCGAAATATGAGTTGAGATGTGTCCGAGAAGAAGCTCCAAAATTTGGGTTACTCGAGGTACACTCCAAGATCCGAGTAGTATGAGATATGTTTGCTATCGTGTTAGCTTCAGGATTATATCATATTAGTATAAAAACTCGTGCAATGCACGAACTTTTTAATATGAAAATACATAAATAAAAATATAAATTTTAGAAGAAATATGCAATTGCATAAAATGTAATATTTACTATTAAAATTTTGTAACAACTTCATAACTGTTAATTAAAATTTCTTTTATTTCATTAAAAGGGTTTCTTTTTTATTATGACCTTCTAATAAAGATTTTGAATGTGATATTATTGTTTACCTAATTTAACATAGCTTTAAAATATATTTATAAATTATGCCTATTATAAATTTATAATATGCCTATAAATTATGCTCATTATAAAATTTTAATTATTTGAATCTATATTATTTCCTAAATGATTAAATTTTTAAATTATGTTAATTAGGATGAGCTTAAAGGCTTTTTGTGCACTTCTACCTCTTTATACGCTTTTATTAGTCTTTTGATTAGCTTTAAGATAGTTTTATCCGTAGGATGATCTAGCCTATAACAAATTCCATAATATGTCATCTTTGAAAATTTTTCATAAGTATTCACCGACTACATCAAAATTAACCTTGTTTCAACACATTTATATAGTTATATTGAACCTATACAATATCATTTTCCTTCTTGAAACAAACAACATAAAATATGGTGAAAAAAGTCAAAATTAAGAACAAAACTAACAAAAAACTATCACGATACTCCTAATAAAAAATTAAATATTTCTATATAAACTTTCAACTATAATAAGTTGAGATACACCAATAATAACATAACTTTATTAATTTTAAAAGATTGAGATATCGAAATTATAATTAATTCCAAACCACAAAGACTTACTAGTTAGTACTAGAAAAGAAAGACTTTCCAATTCATTTTCAATACGTTTATATAAACTTTCAATGGCATAACTTTAATGTTAAACCACACATTTGATATTGAACCACAATATCATTTTCTTTTCCTAGACAAACAACTTAAAAGGAGGTGAAAAAAGTGAAGATTCAAGATCAACACTAACATAAAACTAGTACCATTCTCCTCCTAATTAAAAACTAGGAAAATTTTTTCTTAATAATCCAATCTATTGCTCATTTGTTATGAATAATCCTTACTATTAATTATTTATAGATAATTCAACCTTTGAATTTTTTTGCTCACAGCACCCCTTTTTACATTTTAACCTACTATTATAGCTACTTACCACTAAAGAGGAGTTGGGATAGACCAATAAAGAAGCATAACAAGGAAGAAAAGGTAAGTGTAACGGCTACTAGGTACCTACAATAGTCGGTTAAAATGTGGCAAAGGGTGCTGTCAGCAAAAAAAAATACAAAGGTTGGATTATCTAGAAATAATCAATAGTTGAGATTATTCACAGCAGATAGACAATAGATCAGATTATTTTAGGAGGCCACCCTTAATATTCTCTTATTGATGATAAAATTGAGGGTAAAATGAACCCAATGTAGTTCACAACAATTCACAGCCCACCAACAACAACAAACAATAAGAGATTGAAATTAGAGAACAAAAGGAGTAGAAAACACCCAATTTCAGCACCTCTGTCCAGAGGCAACAGTGACCAAACTAAAGCTCAAAACAACGATCCAACAGTTCAAAAAGAAGCCCTTAGTGTCACGAACAAGCTGCCAAAATTTGAGGATTATCCAACGGTGCGATTTTCGGCAACGGACAAATTACCGAAGGCTGCCCTAAAAACTCCGAAAATGAAACCTCGCTTTTTCTCTCTATTTTGTGTGTTTTGTTCTAGAAAACTTATGTCACACTTTGGTCACATGTTGACCATAATATAACCCATCTAAAGCTTCTAAAGGAAGCCACAACTTAAGTCTCTAAATTAGACTTAGTCCAAGCTAGTAAAATATAATAAAAATGGACCAAGTAAATGGACCAAAACAAAATACATTTTACTTCAATTGGACTGGACCCATAACACCAATCCCCACCACCACAAACAAGATGAATGTGAAATTGACAATAGACAAGACTAAAATTATTGCTACCTTTTTGTTGGTGTATTATTGTTGCTTCTTCCAACCCTTTATTTAACACTCAATATATATCTCCCTATTCCCTACCAATCCATGCACACAAATTCTCCTCCTACCAAAAAAATGTCCCAATTTGACATTAGGTCACCAAAACATTGCGCTAAGAAAGGTTTTCACTTCAATTTTCTTAACAAAAAACTCTTTAAAATCCTCTTCACTCTAACCTTATCAATCATCTCATTAATCCTCCTAATTTGGTTCATTCTACACCCTACAAAACCTCAATTTATCCTACAACAAACTGACATTTACCAACTAAATTTCTCATCCCCTCACACCCTAAACTCCTCCATAACGATCACATTAGAAGCACGAAACACGAATCAAAGAGTCGGTATTTACTACGACGAGTTACAAGCGTATGTGTCCTACAAAGGACAACAAATTACACAACACACATTAATACCACCTTTTTATCAATCCCCACAAGACACTAACTTATTGTCAACTTCTCTTGCTGGAAATGCTCTTCCTGTGGCTCCTTCAATTGGTTATCAACTAGGACAGGATGAACAGACAGGGAAGATCATAGTCGTACTCAAAATTGATGGACGACTAAGATGGAAAGTCGCGAGTTGGGTCTCAGGAAGGTATCGTGTGAATGTTAATTGTGTTACAATTCTCCCTCTTGATCCAACAAGTCGTCTTAGTTCAAAGCAGGGGACTCAATGTTCTACCAACATTTAGTATCAGAATATGATAAATATGTTATTGGGGTTGTACACAACAAGATTCATATAAGAGAAGAGTTGACTGCACACAAATTCGATAAGGTTTTATTTGAAAATCAATTGGTAATAGGAGGAATAGTCCATCAAGTTTATATGTTAGTCAACCTTACATGCATGTGGGTTGTTTTTCGAACGAATCATACTCTTATAGGCTATAGATCATGTAGCTTGTTCAACGAAGAATATTACTTATAAGATTCATGTATAGAATCATAGTATCTCACTTTCTCTTAATCATATTGATTCCTATCTGTGTATATGATAAATGAATTTCATAAGGAATTATATAGGTAGAATTACAAAATGACAAAGATGATTATTAAAGATTGTCTGCTATATATTATTGTTTGATTTGGAATTATAATATACTTATTAAAATAATTTATTAAATTACGTACATTTGATATTTGCAATTAAGAATCTAGCGAAAACAACTTCTTTGATATCTCTAACAAGGGTAAGGCAGTATTCATTTGACTCCTAAATACTACTTACATGGTAGCCATGTTATCTTATGATAAATTTGTTAACGGACTTGTACCCAACAAGAACCACATAAGAGGAGAGTTGACTGCACGTAAACCCGACGAGGTTCCATCTTAAAACCAATGAGTAAAAAGGAGTAGCCATCAATCTAATATATATTAGTCAACCTCCCTCTAATTATTCGATATGGGATGTAATTTTTCCAACATATAATATTATCTGAATACTTATTGCTTTAAGAGTAAATCAATGAATATTTGGTAGTGCTTTTGAATACAGAGGATGAGAAGATCCTGTCTGTTCCCAGTTGGGTATGTGATTGATTATACAAAGGGTAAAAGAAAGGATAAAGAGACTGACAAATTAAGATTCCAACGAGAAGAAAAGGGCAAACACAAAAGAGGTGAAATGGTGAAATCTTTGGTATTAAGGAATCTTTCATCATTATATTTTCTAAATCCCTTAAAAATCCTACTCTTTCATAGCAACAATTTGATGGGTCACTTGAACACAAGAGAGTATTAAGGTCATAAGGTGTGTCAATTGACTTTTTACCATAGTCAAATGGTACCACATGCGAAGAAAAAGAGTGTTTTTAAATTAATAAAGGTAATACGAGGATAATAAGCGTAAATGTATGAAAAAGTTAAGTTTAATAAGGCTAATTTGGTAAAGTTATCATACTCAAAATAGAAATAAGACATTTAAGATGATATAACCCAATAAAAAATGAGACATTTATAATGAATATGAAGGAGTATTATGATATAGGGGGTGTTTGGCAATTGCCTGTTGACCGTTGGCTTTTTTAGTTGGCTTGTTTGACCAGCTGTTTTTGTTGGCTTTTAAGCTAGCTGTTTGTGGAGATATTTGGTAAATTTGAATATTGACTGTTGGCTATTTATTAGAGAAAAAGTAGGCCAACAAGCCAAAACCCAACCCAAAAAGCTAGCTAGAGCAGCTTTTTCATTTTGGCTTAAAAGCCAACTTTTGAACTTCTTTAAAAGTCATTTATCAAACACTTTTTTTGGCTGTTTGACCAACCAACAATCCAAAAGCCAAAAGCTAAGCCAAAGCCAATTGCCAAATAATGTTAGAGTATAACATATTTTGGGGCTTCAACCATCAGCTTAAGCTTTTGGTTGAGGCCCCAAGATATGTTATATACTCTAACATATAGGTCAAACAAGCCAATTGTAATCCGAGTAGTAAATATCTTTTCTCAAATAATATACATATATGTCTAATGTAGAAGTCGTACGACTATTTAGGTATTATTAAAAAAAAAAATCTAATAAGATTTTCATAACTTAAAATTCAACAATTTAAAAGCTATGGTGGAACATTTCCCATTGAGCATATCAAAGAGCAAAGAGATGACTTGAAAAGGTATGAACCAATAAATTGAAAGGCTAATGACTTTCTACCAAACATGACCCATTAATAATATTACTCCCTCTGATTTCATTTGTCTTTCTCATTTATCTTTTGCGAAGATTTCAATATATATTTAAAGGTCAAATAATTTTAATTGTGAGTTTTAAAATTATAAAACGTTGATATTTAAAAAATATATATTAAGTCAAATCTATAGATTCCGTATGAACATGTTTTTTTATATACATCTATGAGAAATCATAATCAAAATTAACACTAAAATTTGTAAATTTTATTTGAGATGGACATATAAAAATGAATGAATTAGTATTTCATTTACCCAAATCATTGTGTGGGTAGTAAAGCTGAAAAAGATTGTCTTTTACTCTTATATGCAACTTGGACTATATATTTGGTCTCCAATTTCAAAATAACTTCAATGGTTCTATATGAATCTTAAACCTAAATATTTGAGAATTTTGGTTTAGCATAGCGATTGAAGGCTTATTCTTTTATTCTTCAAACATATCGATTGTCACTATTTACAGAAAAGTTTAGTTTGATTTTCCACTTGTCATTAGAATTCTCTAATCTACCCATAAACCAAAAAATCTTAGCATACAAAACTTTAGAAAGAAAATTGTTCAATCCATTTTAAATTTTTTTTCTATATTTGCTAAGAGAACTCTCACATTAAAGAGACATACGACAAGTTTAATGATGGTACAAAAGAGTTCTCACTATTTATCTATAGAGTAACTCTAGGTTAATAACGGTTATTTGCCACCTTAACAAATCACACCTATGTGGAAAATTTTAATAGGGTGACTTTTTTTATATTATAATTTATCTTTTTGTGTTTTGCTTATTTTATTAATATATCTTTTGTTTTTTATGGTGATTTACAAATCACCGTGATTAATTAGGATTTTCTATTATCTATGTGTTGTAAATATCATATCCTTATTATGATTTCTATATAGAATAACTTGTGACAAATATTATACCATGCACATCAAAACAACGTGTCACATAGTCTATTATGATCACTAACACTTTAAACCTGAAACACTCCACATGTCAGATATCGATAAAACACAACATCCCAATTGAACGCTCTAAAATAGCCAGAAGCATACGTTAACCCACTACTAATAGACAAATAAAATATATATAATTATCGTCTGTCACTTGAATTTCACTATTTAATGATATTTATCCGTGGCTGATGGTTTAGCACCGGGTAGATAAAGCAATCTCGGATTTGATTGTCTAATTGCGTGTTTAACACATTAATTAACAACCAATTCTAAACAAGTAACCGCCATGGAAAAATAATGGATACCCAAGTTCTATAGCTTCAATAATTGTAGATTTCACTACTACAAAGTCATATCTTTACCACCAATATGGCCTAAAGTAGAGTAATCGTAGAAGCTTTAAACTAGCTTTTTCACTTTTAAATCTATCACTTAATGTGAAGTGAGGAGTTTTAGCAGAAATGATTTTATTGAGTGCCTAGATCTTGGTACTAAATAACACTCCCTCCAATTTTATTTAGATGTTCTATTTGCTTGGGTACGGTTATTAAGGGTGGTGTGAGGTCCATTAAAAAGTGAGTAGTTGGGGTATTTTAAATGATTATATTAATTGTAAAGGTGATAGTAGGGGTATTATAAGTAGTAAAAGTGAGGGTATTTTGGACATTACTTGTGTGAACATGACAAATTTAGGTAAAAAAATTGACAAAAAAGGAAATGTGACAATTAATATGATTTTGTCAAATAAGAAAATGTGACAACTAAATAGAATCGGAGGGAAGTAATAACAAATGTCATCATCCACTTTTTTCGTACAATATCAACTTGGTTAAGGCAAAGTTTCTATCCTTCAAGTTTTTGGTTTATGGCCTTCGAGTCATGGCATGTCCTTCTCAAGGCTCTATGAGGCGGTTACGACGTCTCAAACTTAGCTTTCATCTCTAGCACTATTTGAGGACAGTTAAAAACATTGAAAATGATGTAGTGATGGCACATATGTTAAATTTTACGGCCTATTGCATTACTTTTTGCCTTTGTTAATTCGAATGAGTATATCGAATGAGTATAAGTTTGATGGCTAGCAAATATAGTTTGGGTACAAGTTACATCCACCATTGATAGTGAATATCCCCATGTCTCACCCTATATTTACCCATCACATTTCTGTTAATATCCATTCCATAATTTATTACTTTCTTATATGTTTCTTTTTATAAAAATTTATAGAGAAATTTCAATAAAAAATTTTAAAATATTAAATTGATTTTACTGAAAAATAACTAAATAGAATATATTTAGAGTTATAGTAAATTATTATTATTTATTCATGTTTAGAGTTTATGGTCTGTAATGTGTTTGAATTTCACACATAAGCAGATACGAAACATGGGAAGGTACAAGCTAGAAATATTGGCATGACCATGAATAGGGATTGCAAGTCACAGGTGGATATAAATTTACGGATTTATTATAAATTATGGGTAGTGGGTAGATATGCGTATTATATTATTTTTATGCATAATTTATTGAATGTTAAAAAAATTAATGTTATGTTTGGGAATGAGGATTTCATTTGAAAATATAGATTTGACTCAAAATTAGTGTTTGGCAAATTAGAATTTCAAATTTGGATTTGAGTCAAATCCACAATTGTTATCAAAATGGTTTAAAGATGAGGATTTGAGAATGACCTTCCAAATCTTGTCATTCTCAAATTCTACATTCATGAATTCATAATTGAAATCATTAATTTGAAATGAAATGTTAGTTCCCAAACACAATCTAAAGGAATTTTTCTCCAAATAAAATAGTACAAGTACTTTATGTGTTTTAGATATGAAAATTATAGGTGGATATGATATGAGATAAGGGGATATCAGTAATCTCTCGTTTATTTTGCCACATGAACTGGTGTAGGTATAAAAATTATTTTACAATAACTAAGGGGTAGATGTTAAGTATTAAAGTTTTAGATGAATATGAATATGAAGAAAATAGCCACAGCCACTCACCCGTATTCCAATTCGTGGTAGAATGGCATAAATGAATGTTTAATAATTCACAAATAAGATCAAATTTGTTTTGACAAGATATGTATTTAGGCAATCTTTGGATTGGATGTAAATATTTAAGGGGAGAAATAAAGTCAAACTAATGAAATGAAAGCAAATAGAGATGCATTTGAAGTAGTTGAGATAGTTGTAACGAAGGTAAATTGAGCATGAAATAAAAATAATAATGTAAAAAGAAGATGATTTTCTCTATTATAGAGGTAATACATTCCCCCACCCTCCCCTAGAAAAAATATTTATCCCATAAAATTGAGAACTCACTTCATTTTTCATTACTTTGCAACCATTCTCCCACCTCAACAATAATCAAATTTCACTAATTTCTCATTTAGCAACTTTGTTTTCCTACTTTGACTTTTTTTACCCCGTAAATATTTACATCCAATCCGAGCATACCCTTACAAGTAACGACCCCTATTTGGCAATAACTTATTCAGTAACTTTTTGTTTAGTAAATAGTTTAAAAAATAGCTTGAAAACCAAAAACAAAAAACTATCACCAAAACATGGCCGAGACCGTCTCAAATTGAGACCAACAGTGGGCCGGTCTAATTCGCACATGTAACATCATCACACTTTTTTCCTTTTTTTTTCATTTTCTGGGCATTTTTTAATTATGTCTTTAAAGTATTAATTTTGACCTTAAATGCATCAATTTCAACATAAAGTAGTACTTAAACATATCAATTAAAGTAAAAATTTCAATTTGAACCTATAAGTGATCAATTTTGACGTTAAACTGATTGATTTCTATCTAATATATGGTTGTGTTTTACAATTTTAGAACGAAGTTATATCAAAGGATATTATCTATCATTTTATGGATGAATTTCAATCAACAAATGAATGGTCAATAAAAATATCAATAATTAAATTTGAACTAATGCTATACAATATATCTATACAATTTGAATACTTATTTTTAAAACGATAATTAAAGATTAGAAGTTTAAAATTGAGTTAGATTATAAAATATCATTGTCAATTCATATGTCATAATTTAACTATTAACATATATTCAATTTGAAAAAGCCTATACAATATCTTTATAGACTTTGAAATACTTATTTTGAAAACGATAATTGAAGCTTATGTCAAAAATTGAGTTAGATCATAAAACATCAAGTATCATTTTATGTGTTAAAATTTAACTAGTACTCTTATATTTCATTAAATTCATCATGATGCATTGAAAAACAGTACTTGTCTTGTAAAATGGTTTTAACATTATTATTGATAGTGTTATTAACCAGTCATTTATTGTTTAAAATTCATCCATAGAATAATAAAATAATAACATTTTATTAACTTCATTCCCAAATAGTGAAATAGAACAATATTTAGGTAGAAATTGATCAGTTTAACGTCACAATTGATCACAAATACATCAACGTTGAAATTTTTATGTTGAATGATCTATTTAAAATTTGCTTTTAAGTTGAAATTGATACCCCTTAAGGTTAAAATTGATACCTTTAAAATTAAAATTAAAAAATGCTCAGAAAATGAAAACAACTGAGAGAAAGCATGTAAGGTTGAAACACGCACGAATTGGACCAGCCCACTCTTGGTCTCAATTTGAGACGGTCTCGGTCAAGACCAGCTGAAAAACTATTTGTATTAGTTTTGCTTTTTCCGTCGCTTTTCACTTTTAACTTTTTGCCTACTGTTCTCAAATGAATAGCCAACAACATATAATGGTTACCCAGCATCTCTTTTGATAACTGACTTAAACAGTTGACTTATCAACCAATATCTCTAGCTGGTCACACTTTAACACCATCAAACAAATTCAGCCAGCAAATCCAATGAACGCTCATTTGCTAGACAGAGCCCGTAATGTGACATTGAGGGGGATAAAATCCAGAAAATAGCACAGTACTCCATATATACAAAAGATGATAAAAGAACTATGGTACTTTTAGAAAGGGGAAAATGAAACAACAAAAAATAGGATTTTAAGCGCAGTACAATTAACATCTCAAGATGAAACAATGATAAACAGGGTACTATCAAAACTGTTCTCTAGTACACACTGTAGCTTTTTGTTTCCACATCCTCAATGATCAATATAAACCTCTCTTCACTGCTAGTTTCTTGTTCTTTTACGTCCAACGAACGTGTAGAGTCAAGGCCTTTATCTGAACTTGTTTACTAGACCTATCTAAACAGTCGGACGCACAGATTTTGGATCATAACAATTTTCGGGTGGCGTTAGTTTTGGATTGGTCATGTCGGATTTAGGTCCGTTTAGGTCATCTCAAGATGAAACAAAGGGTTGTTGTTTATCTCTGGAACATAATGCAAAAAACCAGTTTTGGTACAATGTCATACTGTAGAGGAAGGACTGAAAAATGGAAGGATTTTACCTCATTTTACCTTACCTTACCTCCACAGTCAAACATTAGTAATTCCATAGAACTTCATGTCCTTCCTTACGTCTTCAAATATCTATTACTCCATTCTTACCCTGAATCCAAACTGATGTTTCAAAGAATCCATTCTTACCTCCACAGTCAAACATTGTGGGTAACGGTTGGCAAACAGATTTTGTGGTCTATGCGGCCTATCCTTCGGTAGTAATAAGCTCAAAAACCTTTACAATACAAGTTATAATACAGTGATGCAGCCTTGCTTTCGCACTATGCTATGGATGGTATTGATTTCGATATTGAAACGGGTTACAACAAATGGTGGGATGACTTAGCAAGAGCCTTGGCCAGTCACAACTGATAACTCATAAACGGTCAGAAATCAGTTTACTTATCAGCAGCTTACAATGTCCCTTCCCAGATGACTATGGGTTCAGTTCTACAACAACACCCTTTGCAAATATGACAACAGCGCGGATTAAAAGTGTTCAAAATACACCCGGTAATCCGATATTTACATGACCTTGTAACCGAACCCGACTTGACTCGAATTCAAAATCAATTTACATATCAATGTGGACACAAGGTCTGATTTTGAACTGACCTGAAATCAACCTGGTAACCCGAATGAACACCTATAGCGCGGATAAACTTTTGAGCACATGAAAGCATAGAGGGCAGCAGACTTGCATTCAAACAATCAGATATTTCTCGGACTACCAGCAAGCACTGATGCTGCCACCAGTGACTTCTTACCGATGCTCTTACAACTCAAGTACCCACAATCAAGAACTCCACCAAATATGGAGGACTCATGCTATGGTCAAAGGACTTTTATAATGGGTAAAGCAATTCTAATACAAGCAGAGTTTAATTTGAACCATTAATGATCTTATTACAAATACATATAAGATAAAAGAATGAATTTAAAAGACACGTCAAGAGATCTTAGTTTATGATACAGACAGAAACTCTGTAATATTGTATTTTACCCACATGACAGCTGCACATGGTCAGAATGCATCTGTTGAGAAGTAGCCATGAATAATATGTCTATATTATATAACAAGCTTTCATTTACAGCCCAGAAATCACAACAATATTATGGTCATAATCCCAAAGGATTGAAGTCGACTACATGAATCAATATATCAGTTCTAATAGTCCTCCATATGAATTCTTCTACTCCATTCATTCCGACTTTCTACCATTATAGCGCAAAAACATGGATCCAAAAACCACAATATAAAAACGTCTAAGCCAAACCGTTCAAACCTCATCACAAAGAAAATTCAAGGGTTCAATAATTCACAAGAACTAATACACAATAAACAAAGCAAAGATGAAATGTACTCATAATTGAGATTAAGCTTCATTAAAAGTACCAGAGAAAGCTATGAAACCCAAAACCTAATTCTTGGCCCTCTTCAAATAACCCATTAACAAGAGAGATACACAACAAGAATTCGTTCTTGTTTTATTTTATTTTATTTTTAGCAGTAAAAAGGTTTAATTCATGAATACTCAATATTACTAAAACATTGTCATTTATATTAGTAATCCATATGCCCCAACATCAATGAGAACTAATATTAAGCAAGCAATTTGGCACATATGAGTTAGTAATAGATTCCTTCTCTTTGAGACTTCTAACAGATAACATTCTGAATTTATAAGTATCAAATCTCCGTATTCATGGGTTATTCATCTAACCAAATGATCACGAATAGACCAATTTTTCTCATCTAAAAGCTAAGAATCTAAATGAATGTTTTTTGGACCCATTGCACTTCCGACCAATGCAATGATCAATGAAACATGCAATCATGCAAATGAGCACCAGGTTTAGTAAACTAAATACATATTACCTGTTTACCTCTAATTTTTACCAATTACTATTTTTCAAGAAATCAATGTTCACTATATACGAGAAAAAACATAGTATAAAAGCAAGAAATGTAGAGCTAATAGAACATAGTATAAAAGCAAGAAATGTAGAGCTAATAGAAAAGAGTACGTACACAAGAAATGTAGAGCTAACAAAAAAGAGTAAGTACTACCAAGTAAGACACCCATCTAAGCAACTAATAGCTGCATAGACCAATTAAAAGAAAGGCTTAAGGACTCTATTTAGTGAAGAACATGATAAAAACATTGCATAAGCAATGGAGTAACAAAACAAGAGTGCAAGAACACAAAGACGATTGGGTATCTTAAATCCCCTACAAAAATTATATTTTATTAACTAATCAATATTACAATATTGAAATAACACTCTCAATCATAAAGTTTCAATGTTTAATGGAAACACACTCTAATACCAAGAAGGAGCTATTTTGGCACTCAACCTTGGTTTTTTACTATGTATTAGCCTCCCACACTTACACTCATTCTCATCTAATTTAGAAACTTTAAATAACTTCTAAACATGTTCGAATAACCCTAACCCAAAGGCCCAAGACTTACCCACCAAGCAAGCTTATAATAGAAACCCGTATTTGGCCAATGTCGTCTCCAATCATTCTCTGACTTCTTCGTGTGTTGTGCTTTATGCACCTTTCTTCCCTAGCATACCTCGTTCAAGGCATACCCAATGCTGTTGTTGTGCCCATCTTACGTTGTTCAAGATACCTCTTACCTTGTTTAAGGTACTCTTTATGCACCATATTGATCACTTCAAATAGGACTATGATATGATCGAAATCATCTCGTACACTGGGAGATTGACACTTGCACTAACAGTCTCCCCTTCAAATCCAACTCTCCTACCATCATCAAATGTCACCTTCGTAGGTGATCACAACCTACATATCAACTTTGTGACCTAGGCAACCACAACTAACTTGTAGCATGTATAAGTTGTTGTCAGCCTCTTACTCCTTCCTCTCATGAGCACCATGCTCTCTCTAATGACATTAATGGTCTAGCCTAGAAAGAACATCCCTTAGAGGTTTCTTTCAAACTTAAGAAAATACCTCACCTCAACAAGTCTCCTCTTGAAACCATCATGTGTCCCCAGAACAACCTCACCAGCACCTTCCTCCTACACTCTATCATTTATCAGACGTCTCCATCACCCAAATTAAACATCGCACACTCACTCTCATTTGATTTAGAGTCCTTTAACAATTTAGAATAATACTAATCCAAAGGCCCAAGACTTGCCCACCAAACAAGCTCAAAAACAGAAACCTGCATTTTGGCTACCATCTCCAAATCATTTTCTACCTTTTCTGTGTTGTGCCTCGTTCAAGGCACCTTCCTTCTCCATCACGTTACGACTTTTGTTGTGCAGCTTCTTACCTTGTTGAAGACAACTCTTGTTCAAGGCACCCTCCATGCACAACATTGATTAATTGATAACCTCATGCAATGATCCAAGCATCAATCCCCATGTCCCATTGCAGACACATCATCCTTTTCCATTGTGCAAGCCATAAAATGGGCTATAAGATGATCAAAATCATCTCCTACACTAGGAGACTTGGCACTTGCACTGATGAGCTAATATTTACAACTAATAAAATAAAAGATATCATAGCTATACATTGACAATATACCAATCGAGGTATAATCTTGGATATCCAATATTTATACACCCTTATATCTAACCAAATACATGTTCATGATCTAAAATTATGAAGAGTGGAGTCTCTATATATATATATATATATATATATATATATATGAGACAACAACAATGACAAAGCCCTAATCACTGAAGAGTGGAGTCGCCTACACAAATATGTAAGAGACAAAAAGTAAACCTAACATTAAAACAACACAACAGGTCAATACCTATAAAAAAAAATTGCTTCCTTTTATTTCATTGTGTATAAGTAGCTCAAATTCAAGTATAGACAACTGATATTTACACATCAACTGGGATCAAAACTGTAAATGCATTGTCACACATCCTATGAGAAATAGAACAACAAAATTAAACAAATTGATTAGGTTCTTCAAAACTCACCAAACAACCCATCAAGAGCTAAAAATAAGTTTATCTTTGAAAAGATACAAATTTTTTGTTCATTCCTCTAGCAGCAACCATAAGCAATTGCCACAAGTCTTCTCCAAGGTTTCGCTAAATCATCCATTCCAAGAACTTCAATTCATCAACAGAGATTGATTAGAATTAACTTGGAATTTCCCTAGCTTGCTACCCTAACACCCTGAACTTCAATCAAGTTAAACCTAACAATAACAAACATTTTGCACCCATTTACACTGAATCAGCATCAACCCATTTCCAAAAATGCTTCTTCACGGCAACTGCCTTATCAGCTACTCCATCATCGCAACCCTTATACTCAGTCACCTCCTCAGTAGCAAAATCATCATCAGGCAGTCCCTCCACAAATGCATCCACATTATGCAACACATAACACGCGGGCAAACCCGGGTACGAAACCGAAACCCTCTCCTCCACTTTCTTCCTATAAGAATCCATCACAATCGTAACAATCTCATCAAAATCCACATCTTTATCATCATTAAAAACGGACCCTAATTCTTCCTTAATAGCCCTTTTAACAGCACAATCTAAATCCTCCCCAGATTTCAATTTCTCCGATAATGGACGGTTTCTTTCTCTAATTGTTCCGTCAGACAATTCCTGATGAGATTCAATCAAAACCATATTATTTTTCCCCAAAACTCTAACACAAACTACTTCCAAATTCCTAATTGGGGGAACTTCATCAACAAGTGAAGTTTCACCATCGGCAATCTCAAGCCATAAATTATGAACATTTTTCGTACCTGGTTTCGTTCCCCAAGAAGCAAAAGAATCAGATGGTAATCGAGGCTTAAGCCAATCAGAAAGAGATTGAGGAGTTGGGAAATTGCGGAAATTAGGGTTAGAATTAGGGTTTTGCAGCATAGTTGAAGATAAACGATTGAATCTGCGATTAGAGGGAAAAGAAGAAGAAGAAGAAGAAGAAGAAGAAGAGAGAGAAAGTGCACGAGGTGGGTTATGATGTTTAGGGGTGGTGATGAAAAAGATGACAGAAAGTGCTGTGACGAGAAAGTCAGGGAGATTAGCAGATTTTGTAAGGCAGTGAAAAGGTGATGGGTTTGTGACCGTAGGATATTTGAGATGGAAGTGATTTAACGGTGGTCGATGTGGTGGTTGTGGCGGTTGTGGCATGTTAGTTGAAGGGTAGTTGAAAAATGGTGGAAATATTGGTTTGACAAAGAGGAGTAAGAAAAAGGGAAAATGCCATTTTTAGGGTTGTAAATGGAGAAAATGGGAGGAAGATAAAGAAGTCATAAAAGAAGTGGAAATTAGAGGCTGCAAATGTTGCATGTTGAAGAGTTTAGAATCACATATTCCTTTTCTATTTATCTGCTTACCGCTTTCCAATTTGACTACGATATATTGTCTTGGCATACATAAATGATTCTGCCATATTCAAAATAGATATCTGATTTTAGAATTTGAATTCAATTTTAAAATAAATTTAAAATGATATAAAAATCAACATGAACGTAGGACGTAAATTTACAACAACCCGAAACATTTGAACTGAAATTAACCCGATGGCCCGAATGAACACCTCTAATTTTGACATTACACATTTACTTAATTTTCTCTTCATAGTTCGAAGTACAAACCATTTTCGATTCAAAACACACTTAATTTGACTAAGCTATTCACAACACAATTCTTGTTTGGGATCATCTTACCATGAGTCAAACTCATATAATCTGTCTATTTCTTTGATTAATCGCTTTAAGATTATAAATAATCACTTTAAGATTATAAGTGATTACTCTAAGACTATAAAAAGTAATCACATTAAATTAAAACTGTAAGTTGTCACTTTAAAGGTCGTAAATATAGTTTCTTTATTATAAGATTGTAAGTGACTATTTAAAGAATGTAAGTGATCATAAAAAGTCAAAATTTTAAATCTGTGTGTGATAACTTTAAGGTTATAATAGATCACATTAAGATCATAATCACTTTAAGACTATAAGTAAATATTGGTGTCAATGAACCGATTCAACTAAAAATCTTAAGCTAATAATTGAGACCCTATACTCTAACAGACACCCTTACACGGGAGTCTTTTTGGGGAATGTGTGAATGCAGCGTAGGTTCTCCTTATACCAGACACAAAAAAAAATTCCATTTAATTTAATAGATTTTTGAGATTTAAATTCATAAACTTTTTGTCACATTGACTCTGATATCACGTCAATGATTTAATTTAACAAAAACTTAAGTTCATGTTTAACAACTTTGAATAGATAATTATCTAAATAAATGCTATGTGACGAGATTTTGTGATAGTTCACATGCGTTCAGTCTTTACACATCGTTAAAAGAAATCCTCCCAATTTTTTATTACATGTTACTATGTTAGGCTTAAGAAAGGAAATAAATTAGTGAGAATTGAATCTGAAACCTAATTAGAAAAAGTAATACTTACTCTAACTATCTTATCTTTTAAAATTAAATGTGAATTACAGTCTTTAATTTTAAGGCTTTTGTAAAGTACAGCCTTGATGTTTATTTTTTGCGATTACAGCCTCGAAAGTACCAAAGTGACAGCCATTCAAGCCAACTGACCATTGACCAACCCAAATGACCTTTGACCAGCCTAAATGACCATTGACCATCACTAATCCTCTTTGACTTTTGTTGACCAACCTTAATCACCTTTCACTTTCCTAATTACCAATTGTACCCTTGTGTTTTAGCACTTTAACGTCATTTTTACCCATCATAACGATATCTTTTCAGAAAACGGACGTCGCAATAATACTTGTGGAGTAACTCTTTCAAAAATCCGGTCGAAACAAGTACTTATTCGCTTATTTTCGGCATATAGACCGAAAAAGAAAATATTTAACGTCGTTTTTACCCATCATAACGATATTTTTTCAAAAAATGGACGTCGCAGTCACTCTTACGATGTAACTTTTTCGAAAGTCCGGTCGAAACTAGTAATTATTCTCCTACTTTTTGGCACGTAACGTTAAATAACTTTTTTGGTCTACTTGCCGGAAGATAGTCAAATAATCACTTGTTTCGACCAGATTTTCGAAATAGTTATCCCACAAGGGTAATCGCGACGTCCTTTTTTTTTTGAAAAAATAGCGTTATGATGGGTAAAAACGACGTTGAATATCTTTTTCGGTTTACGTGCCCAAAAAAAGACAAACAAGTACTTGTTTCGACCAGATTTTCGAAAGGGTTATCTCATAAGGATAATCGCGCGTCCATTTTTTGAAAAAATATCGTTATGATGAGAAAAAAGTAAAAACGACGTGAAAGTGCTAAAATACAAGAGTACAGTTGGTAATTAGGAAAGTTAAAAGTGATTAGGGTTGGTCAACAAAAGTCAAAGGGGATTAGTGATGGTCAACAATCATTTAGACTGGTCAAAGGTCATTTGATTGGGTTGGTCATCGGTCACTTGGCTTGACTGGTGGCCACTTTGGTACTTTCGAGGCTGTAATTCGCAAAAAAATAAACATTAAGACTGTAATTTGCAAAATCCCTGAACTTGAAGGCTGTAATTCGCAATTGATTCTATCCTTTTATTAATTTTATTTTTTAGGTATGATTAGTAAAAATAAGGAAAAATAAACCTTTCCCACTTCAAATTATTATAGTTAAAAAAAATCACATGGTCTAAACTAAAGCTCAAAGAAAGACGTAGATGTATAAATTAGTTCCTCCGTTCTAAAATACTTTTACGAAATATATTTTTAGGCAATCTAATCCGTTTGTCGGATCGTTCATATCTAGAGTTAACATAAATAAAAATTATTAAAAATTTGATTATTATGTAAAGATGAGATGACACTACAAAAAAAACGCAATCTTGCAACTAAAATCACCGACTACCCTGATGTGGTCGGAAAATTCCGACTAGTTTACCGACTACCAGGCTGTGGTCGGAGTTTTCGACTACTTTCCTACTTAATTCATTTGGTAGCAACATTCCGACTGAATTGCGACACATAAGATAGTCGCAATTGTTCCGACTGAAGTGCGACCAGAGTATTAGTCGGCAGTTAGTGGGTGACTTTATCAGAATTTTTCGACTACCACACTTGTCGGACATTAGTCGGAAGTTATCCAAATTTTTCTATAATTATACCCCCTCCGCCATCCTAAATTTCTTTCTACATTTCACTCTACTCTCTACTTTATTATCTTTAAATAATCTTTTACTTTATTATCTCTAAATAATCTTATAATTTAAATTAACATTACTTCTTACTTCAAAAAAAAAGATACATTATTTCTCCCATTCCACAAGGATTCTCGCTAGCAATATTACAAAGGTGTTATTTTAGTTAGATTTTGCTTACTTTAATTTTATTATATTATTTATATTTTAATAGTATGCATTTTATCATATGTTATATTTAATTATAAAAAATTTTAATGAGATTTTTGTGGCCATTTTTTTTTTGTAATAATTATGAGTACTTACCCGAACCTATTGTTATTCTCTTGTATATATAATGGTGTTGTGACAAAAATGATTAAAATATGTTCTTGAATTTTAATGAAATAAAGCATTGTTTTGCAAATAAAATTTACAATGCTCAATTTAATCAAATTTGGAGAACTTATTTATCGTTTTTACCACATTTTCATCGTATATACAAGAAAAAAACTATTTCAATCGAGTATTTATGATTTTTACGAAAAAAAAGCTCAAATAAACTTTTTATATACCGACCGGTTTCCGACCAACTGGTGGTCGCTATTTGGTCGAAAATGTTCCTGATTTTTTCTATAAATCCCCTCCCTCAACGTAACTTTTCCTTACATTTCCTACAACTTCCTACAATTTCTCTCTACTCTTTCTCTCCTTTATTCTCTCCAAATAATTTAGGTATGATATTAGCATTATTTTGGCTACTTTAAACAAATACCTCCTTGCGTTGTTTCTCACTTTGTCCCGCTCTTCCTCACACTCATACTTGAGTTTCTTCAATCAAGTGTGAGTGTGGGATGAGCGGGACAAGTTGAAAAACATAAATTTAACGGTTTCATTTTTTGGTTAATTTAAACAAGTACTTGTTTGCGTTGTTTTTCACTTTGTCCCTCTCCTCCTTACACTCATACTTGAGTTTCCTCAATCAAGTGTGAGTGTGGGAAGAGAGGGACAAGTTGAAAAACATAAATTTAACGGTTCCATTTTTTGTAAAAAAAAAATTTTAATGAGCTTTTTTTTGGTGCCATTTTGTAGTAATAATTATGAGTACTTAACCGAAATAGTTGTTTTTCTTACTTATTCTCTTGTATGCTTACTATAAAAATGTGTTAGAAACGATTAAAATGTGTTCCTCAAATTTGAGAAAATTCAGCATCGTATTATTTTACTTATATTTGCTACTGAAAAAGAATAATTTTCGATTTGCAGTTTGTTGGTTTTCCCCGATAGTGGAAATTACGGCCTATTGTATTTTCTAAGGCTGTAAATTGCACTATTCGGGAACCAACGAGCTGCAATAAAAAAAGTATTCTTAGTAGATTCATAATAAGTAAAATTTACGATGCTGAATTTTCTCAGGTTTAAGAAACATATATTTAACGTTTTCAATTTTTTATAGTACATACGAGGAAATAAATAAGAAAAATCACTAATTTCAACTTAGTACTTATAATTTTTACCCCAAAATGGCCCAAAAAAAAGCTCATTAAATTTTTTTTTTTGTTTATTTACCGACTAGTTTGCGACCGGTAGTGATGGCCACGGTCCGGGTTGGCCCGGTACCGAACCGGTCCTGAACCGCTTGAAACCGGAACCGGAACCGGAATGTTCACGACAGGTTCCGAACCGGTCCCGAACCGCGAAACCGTGAACCCGTCGGAAAAAAATTGCCGGAACCGTGGAACTGCCGGAAAAAACCGCTTGAACCGGACCAAAGAACCGCGAACCGGTTCAACCGCCCCAACGGTTCCAAGGAACCGGCTCAGAACCGTGAACCGGACCGGTCCGGTTCAACCGGCCCAACGGTTCCATGGAACCGGAACCGGAACCGGACCCGGAACCGTGCGGTTCCAATGGCCCAACGGTTCTTTGGAACCGGTCAACTAGCCGTTGGAATTGGTCAAACTAGCCGTTACTCCTCCTCCTATAAATACCCATCACTTTCAATTCTTCCAATTCACAACTCATCCCTTCTCCTACTCTCTCTACTTACTCTCTCTACTTAATTTCTTAATTACGCAATTATTCTCTTAATTACATAATTAGTCTTCTAATTATTTCTTAATTACATAATTATTCTTTAATTATTTCTTAATTAAATAATTATTTTTTTAATCATTTATTAATTTCTTTATTACATATTTACATTACATTACATTACTATTACAATTTTATCATGTCTTCATTCTTGAAAAAAGCTACTAAAAAAGTCACTAAAGTGGCAAAATCTTTGGGAGGTTCTTCTAGCTCCAAAAGAAAGGCCACTTCAACTCCATCGATATTAACAACACCTTCGATTAGTAACTATGAAACGAATTATCCAGAAGGGTACGAGCCAAACGACCAAGATTTACATTAGTATGCGGAACAAGTGGAAAGAGAAATACAAATTGAAGATGAAGAAGAAACACAAGAAAAAGAAACACAAGAAGAAGATGAAAAAGAAGAACCAACGACCCCTATCGGGATACTTAGATCTCGACAATCATCAACAAGATCAATTGAAGAAGCACAACAACAACAAAGACAAGCTCGTGGTAAACGAGTCAATTTCCAAAGTATCGGTTAGTTTTGTAATCTTATTCTTCAAATTGATTGAATTTTAAATTATTATTTATTTATACATAGTTCCAAATTCTAATAATGTTTTTATATATATATATTTAGATGAAAATGTACCAGTAAGAGAACCTTTTCCGGCAATGCCACCTCCTAGTGGTAGAGCTATTTCACATGTTTGGTCGTATTTTACAAAAGAACCAACCGACATTCCGGATGTTTTCTTATGCACTTGTCAAATTTGTGAAAGTCAAGGAGTAAAGCCCTTGGTTTCTTACAATTTTACCAAAGGTAAATACTTTTTAAGTTTTTATACATGATATTTATATTTTGTACATCAAAAATGTTAGAATGTATTAAATATTCATTTATTGTGTTTTGTGAATACGTGTTAGGTGGTGGTACGGGATCTTTCAACAAACATTTGGCAAAGAAACATGGAATCACAAAGGAAACTCATGCAGCAAGTGGCAGCGGGACCACAAGTGGAAGCGGACAACAATGGGCAACGGACTTCCCCGGCGGACCCGGAGGTACGCCTTTTAAATACAATCGTAATGAAATGATTGATGAATTTTCGAAATATGTAATTGGTGATGAGTTGCCTTTTAACCACGGTGAAAGCCAAAGATACGAATATTTTAATAGAAAATGTTTACAACCACAATATAGAGCAATCCCTAGGAATACCCTTAAACGACGAACCATTAAATTATATGAATCAAAATGATATGAATTAGCACAAATGTTGAAATCTTTTACTGGTAGAGTTAGCTTAACAACCGACATTTGGTCAGCTCCCCCACATTTAGAGCCTTATATGTGTGTAACAGCACATTGGATAGACCGTAATCGGTGTATTCAAAAAAGAATAATTGCATTTGAGTTAATGCCTGAAAAACATACGGGTGAAAACATAAAATATAGACTAATGGAAATATGTAGAGAATGGAACTTATTGGATAAGATATTTAGTTGTTCTACCGATAATGCATCCGCAAATATCAAATGCATCGAACTTTTATATAACGAACCCGCTTTTACTTGTATCCTAGGAGGTAGTTTGTTACATATACGTTGTTGTGCTCATATTGTTAATTTGTCTTGTCAAGTAGGTATTAAAAACCTAAGTGATTTGTTAGGTCCCATTAGAGACATAGTGAAATGGCTTAGATTAGGACAAGTAAAAAGAAGATATAAACAGTTATGTGACCAATATGAACTAAAAAAAGTATATTGGGCTTTAGACACTCCTACACGTTGGGGTTCGAGCCATGAGTTATTAAAGAAGGCGATTGCTTATCGTCCGGTTATAACTCAATTGTATAGTGAGTTTACGGATAGCCGTATAAGTGATGAAGCTTGGGAACTAGCGATAGGCGTACAAAAAATATTAGAAGCGTATGACCACGCAACTAAGATTTTTTCATATGTTTACCAACCAAACATTCACTTAGTGATAAGTGAATGTGTTATTATTTTTTATCATCTTCTTACATATTCTCATGATGATACTAACGTTTATTTAAAGCCAATTCTTGCAGAAATGATGGACAAGTGGAAGGCATATTTTACTGATTTCCCTTATATTTATGGTGTTGCGACAATATTAGATCCGTGTTTTAGGACGGAAGCCCTAAGTAAAATTATAGGATTTTACTACCACGCATTAGATCGCCCGCCTACTGATGTACATAATTATGTAGAAAATTGTAAAAAGCTTTTAGCGGACCTTTACGATCATTATTCTAGATTATATAACCCGAGTCGCGATACGTCTAGGCGTGCTAGCGTCTCGGCACGTCCCGATTATTATAATCTCATAATAGCTAACATAATAAGTCGAGATGATAGTTTTGTAGGATCATCTTCTTCCGCTTCATATTTAGAATTAGATAGTTATCTAAAATATCACTTTGAAATCTACCAAAGTAATTATGATATTTTAGAATGGTGGAAAGAAAAATCAATAAAATACCCAATATTATCGAGAATTGCAAAGGATATCCTTGCAATTCCTGCTTCTACTGTTGCGTCGGAGTCTGCTTTTAGTGCAGGTAAAAGAGTTTTGGACGAAAAGAGATCCCGTCTTGCTCCACATAGTATTCAAATATGTGTTTGCAAAAAAGATTGGGATCAAGCGGAGGTCCGAATGCAAGGACTCAAGAACAATGATGATCAAGAGGAAGATGATCCATGGATGATGATGGATACGTCTGCATCATCGTCGGGAGGAGAGTCGGCGGAAACATCCAACCAACCAAATGATGACGATGAAGAATAGGATCACAAATACGGAATATCGGACCACGACATTAAATATAAAAGGTACGAAAAAGAACTACGTGGGCTTTGATTCCTTCGGGATACGTAGGCAGCTTAGTATTTCTTCGGGATACTAGGTTCAAGTCCATTCTCTCCCCCTTTTTTTATTATTCATCTTTATCGTTGATTCGTTTCTTATTTATTTATTTTTTTGTTTTTTTTTAGTAAATATTTTTAACGATTACAAGAATTGAATTTCGATAATAATCAAGTAATCGACGAAGTCGAAGGTACGTCCGCATTATTATAGTATTTTTATATTAAAATTAAAGGAAAAATAAGAATGGAACCGATGGTCCGACCCACCCGACCCGGGTATCGGAACCGTTTGGAACCGTCCGGAACCGGAACCGGAACCGGAAACGTTCGGGTCAGGTTCCAAATGGAACCGGAACCGGATGGAACCGGAACGGAACCGGCCCAACCCGGACCGTGGCCATCATTAGCGACCGGCATCCAGTCGCAAAGTGGTCGGCAATTTGAAATTCAAAAATAGCCAACAGAGGTTCTGACACGCATTTATTCCATACAGCTGTCGTCCCTCCACCGACCACTTTCCGACTACCGTCCAGTCGCAGATTGGTTGGTATTTTGAATTTCAAAAGTTGGTCAAAAGGTCCTGACAGACATTTATTGCCTAAATATCCGTGTACTTACCGACTACCCTCCGACTATTAAATAGTCGCAGTTTAGTCGGAATTCTGAAATCAGTGAATTTTTCAGAGATTCTTTAATGGGCACAACTTTTCACGTGCTGACACTATATCGACCAAGTGTTTGTCGCAAGCTGGTCGGTAGCTAGTCGGAATATTTATCCGTTGCTAATAGACGTGGAATTTGTTGTTTTTGCAGAGCAATGGACTTACGAAGTGAAAGAAGTTGGATATACTATCGAAGTTGTAAAGGAGTTTATAATATGAGATATTTAAAAGGGGTCGAAGAATTATACAATTTGCAATGAAAAAAAATGCAGATGAAGTTAGATGTTCGTGTAAACGGTGTAGTAATCATAGACTATGGGCTCCATATGTCATAAGAGATCATCTGTTGAAGAAGGGGTTTGTGGAAAACTACAACGATTAGTACCTGATGTGCACATTTTATTTTAACCGCAAGCGCACGGTGTACGTGTAGTCGCGGCTCGAACACAAGGAAGCTTGGGACAATGGACTTTACGATTTTAATTGACTAAATTGCTAGGGGATAAAAATATTGGTTGGTTTGTGAACTAAAAACTACCAATGCAATAATTGAAACGGGTTTAAGCTATATGATGATGAAATCTAGGGCGTCGGGAATCCCGTAAAGTCTTGCATGATCCAATTCTCTTTAGGGTATATGAAATGTCGGATTACTTATGTGATTAAATATGATCTTGTTAATCTCAAACTCTCGCTCTGTTGATTAACTATTAGATTTAGACCCTACTAATTCAATTCTCACACGTTAGTTTTATTGAACGAATTAATAAGAATTTAACTAAAATTTACCCTAAAGCAAAGTCGACCCCAATCTCACACGCTAGTTCTATTGACTAGTCCGACAAAGCATATTTAATTTAGGGTTAGTTGGCAAAATTTAATCACTTTAATCCATAGTTTCATAGACACATCCAAGAATCAATTCATGCTCAACTAATAGGTTCAAACCCTAACCCTAGAAAATGGATCTACTCACTAGACATGGTGAATGCAATGAATACTACTTCAAAATTAATGCTAAACATGAATGACAATGAATTAAAAGATAAACTAGTATGAGCAATAATGAAATACTTAATAGCAATAACAATAAATACTAAAATAATAATGGAGAAAGACAAACTAGACTTTTTATTAGAGAAAGATTAATTAAAATAACTAAGATTCAATGTTCACCAAAGAAAGCTTAAACTAATACAATTAATTAAAAACTAAGAATTAAAGACCAAAGGAAACTTACAAACTTGAAGGATTAGTGAATCTCAAAGGCTAGATTAAAGTTCTTGCAAAGTAAATTGATACTAGAGTAATTAAAAGCTAGAATAATGAAAGACTAAGAGAAACTAAGTCAAAAGCTAGAAGAAGAAGACCCTAATAAGGATTAAGGGCTCTATTTATACTAATGAGGGTAATTAACCCTAGGCCCAAAGAAAGCCCGGAGAAAGACACGCCAAAATGCCAAATTAAGTTCACGCCGAGTCGGATGTAGCTGGGAGGACAATCGTCGCCGAGTCGGCTTGGGTTTCTGGAATATTGATAATCTTGTCAGCCGCTTTCGCCGAGTCGGCGACACCTAAATTTAGCCAACCGCCGAGTCGGCGTCAGCTTTTGGAAAAGTCCTGCACCTGCTTCGATCACCGCCAAATCGGCGGTACCTTTTTCGTTCCCATCGCCGAGTCGGGGAAAGCTGCTGGAAAAACTCTTGCTTCTTTTCTTTCACAGCTGAGTCGTCCAGGCTATTGGTGCCACCTTAGCCGACTCGGCTCTTGGCTTCTAGACTGACTTGGATGCTAAAACTTGCTCTTTTGATCATGGCTTGGCTCAATTGATGGGTAGATTCGATCTTTGAGCTCTGTATACAAGATCAACACTAAAACCCACAAAACAACTCAATATTCCACAATTCGCCCATTTTCCTATACTTTGACCATGGAACATCGAAATGGGGTGAAGTCACACGAAATGGCCCTAAATCGCCACTAAACATCTCAATGGAGCATAAAAAAGTAAGCGAATATTGCAAATAATTGCACTTATCAAACCACTCCATGTTTAACCTTTGCTAGTCTTAGAGCAAATTAAGGTTGAAAAGAATAAAAACAAGTTTAAAATACGGTCTTCAATTCCAAGTACAATTGAGATAGGATATTATAATGCAAGTTCTCTCTTTTCTCTCATTTTGCCTAGGAACTCATTTCGGGTTTTCGTCCTAGCCACTCTTTCATTTTTTCAAATCTCACATTGCTCACCCATTCATGCCGCTCTTTTGCCTAGGTCGCCCTTTCGGGTTTTTCAACCTAGTGGGCTTATCTCTTTTGAAGCATGTTTCCCTTTTTCCAAAGAATGAAATGTATAAACTTAGCAAACAACAAAAGAAAAAAATGACACAATATGAACATGGAGCTAAGAATGTACACAAATGAAGCATAAAGAGAATATGGGTAGCAATAGGGTCTTCAGTAACTCTGGATAAAAACATATCAAAGCACAGAAGATAGAATGCACAGCTACCTAACATACTCCAATGATGAACTGGGATAGCACCATCAGTTTCATCATTACCTCTTTAAACATGAACACCGACTCTACTTATGGCTCCCCAAAAGAAAGAGGCTTCCTATCTTAATCTCCTTAACTCTCAAAAAAAAAATGTTCTCACTTAAGCCCATAAAAATTACAAACCCCTTGTCGACCTCATACCCAACCCAAAACAGATTTCCACACAACATCCACACAACCACAACAAGATGAAACCAAATAAAACACCCAAACTCCAAACAGTATGGCTCATATAATGGAGCTCTTGGATCTCGCAATCCAAGAACTAATTTGGACAAAAGAGGATGGGGGCTTATGTTGGTTAAAAATTTGTAGCTCAAATAACATGCAATGGTTAGTATAAGATGATATGCGAGAATCTCAGTGAGGATGGCTAGGTAGGTTAAGGTGGGACAATTTAGTGGAGCTAGAAATAGATAGAAGACAGAGATAGGGAAAGAAGTATACCTGCGTACACCTTGGCAAAGGATATAGATGAAGATCAATTGAAGCACACTCACTCTCCTTTTGCCTAGACCTCCTTCACAGGTTATGGCTAACACTCTCATCAAATTTTCCTTTGTTTTTTTTTAACAGAAAATAAAAGACAATAATAAAAACTAATCTATGAAAGCGATAAAAACTACAGCTAACAGGTGTAGACTCTACTCCATGTTTATCGAAAGCATTGTCCCCAATGCTTAACTGTGAAGTAAGGGAACAAACCATGAAAAAAAGAAACACATGGATAAAGGAAGTCTAAAGGAAAAGAACTAAAACAAAAAGAACATCTAGCTAAAAGTACGGGTTGCCTCCCGCAAAGCGCTCGTTTAACGGCATTAGCTTGACGTGTTTCAACACATGAAAATCAACTGGGCTCAAGGTCGTTACAAAGGAAAAGATTGCCCTTGGTAAGGGTATCCAAACCGACATTTACTACATACCTAGCCCAAGCAATATCATTGTCTACAAAACAGATACTTTCAAAACTATTGTCCCCAACCAGCTTTTTCTTTTTCTTTCTCTTATAAAACGTCTTTCTATGGTTGTTGTTGGGGACAACATTAGCATTATGAACAATTGTAAGCACACTAGAAGCTACCTTGGGAGGTGTGGAACACTCCCTTGTCACATCTTTCTCCTCATGCAATGGCTCTTTGTCTCGCAAATCGTTATCCTGCACAAGTTCATCATCTTGCAAACAACTCGTGGGTTAGATCAAAATTTTCATCACATATACCTTCCCAACTCATTACTACTTCACTCCTCACAGTGCCTTCAAGAAAGGCCTCTAAAGCATCAAAATCCAACTCATAGCTGGATTTAGTGGGAGTGTCTATGTGAGACACAGATTCAACAGACACAGAAAAATCAAGGGAATTATCAATATTGAATTCATGTTTATCATCCCCTATTTCCATCACAATTCTCCCTCTAGCAACATCTACTACAGTCCCACAAGTCGCCAAACATGGTCTCCCTAGAATGATTGGGGTCTTAGGGTCCTCAGGTATATCTACAATTAAGAAATCACAAGGGACTTCGGATTGTCCAATTCCCACTAACACATCTATCAAGATCCCCTTAGGGTCGATGAGACTACGGTCGGCCAGTTGCAATTTGGTCTCATAGGGGGCCAGTTTACCAACACATCCTAGCTTCTTATACAATGAATATGGCATCAAACTCACACCCGCACCCAAGTCACATAAAGCTTTGTTTATCAAAACACCTCCAATGGTAACAGGAATACTGAAATTACCGGGGTCTCCTATCTTGGGAACTTTGATAGTTCCCCCATGGTTACCGGACAAAAGTTCCTCAAACATCTTGGAAACTGTGGGTGCCTTAGCTAGGATGTCAAGAAAAGACGACTCTAAAGAGTTGTCTTTTAGCAACTTGAAAAACTTCCCATACTTCCTCTCGAGTTTGGCTCGGGCCAACTTCTGAGGGAAAGGGACATATTCAATTTTAATATCAGTTACTCTGGACTTCTTCTCATTTTCATGACCATGTTTCAATTCAAAAGACTCATAACAAGCAGTATCAGATTTAGTATCACCAAGTGGCTTAACAGAAGACACTTCCTGAAGGGGAGTGTCAGCTACATCGTTACCTTCCACCTCGATCACAACATTTATTTAGCTAGGCTCCTTGCCTTTGTGTTCAGGCTGGCTAGGAAACTGATTAGGAGCACGCATATTCTGCTGTTGAGGAAACTAGGTCATCTGAGTCTCAAGCATCTTTATATGCGCACTACTCGACTGTATATGTGTCTGCATTATATTTCGGAGCTCTGCAATCTGTGACTCCACATTAGATGGTGATGGGTGATGGTGTTGTGGAGGTGGATGGTTGGGAGGTTTTGGCCTTTGGTTGAACCCCGGTGGATTATGTGGTTGTTGGAATGGTGGGGGGTTCAACACATTGGTGCTCTTGTGTGAGAAGTATAGATGATTCTTTGTACCTGCATTATAAGTGTTAGAGAAAGGGTCGTTCGCCGGCCTACCGTACAAGGCATTTACCTCCTCGTAAACTTGGGGGCATGTAGTTGAACAATGACCGAGAACTCCACAAGTATCGCACATAGAGACATTGTTAACTGAAGAGCTAGGGGTACCACTTACCATACTTACCTTGGCCATCTGCTCGGATAGAATGGCCATCTGTCTTGTGAGGGCCTTGATGGCCTCACTATCTGTGGTGTCCTTCTGAGTTGCGCGTTCTCTTTCACTTCCTCAAGAAAAGCTATTCTTGGCCATGGTCTCAAACAGTTTCAAGACCTCTTGCGGTGACTTAGAGTCCATGTCACCACTACAAGCTGCATTCACTGAGGACTTGTGCTCATCATGCAATCCTACATAAAAGGATTGGGCAAGCAACCAATTTGGGATCTGATGGTGAGGGAAACTAAATAGGAGGTCTTTAAACCTCTCCCAGGCCTCGTGAAAGGACTCAAACGGTAGCTGCTTAAATATTTGCACCTGGGTCCTTATCTGTGATGTCTTCTTGGGAGTATAGAACTTGGCCAAAAATGCATTAGCCAACTCCTCCCAGGTCCGATATATACCTACAGGTTCAGACTTTAGCCAGGCCTTGGCCTTATCCCTCAAACTGAAAGGAAAAAGCCTTAGCCGTACAACATCTTCACTCAAATCTTTTTGGGTGATGGTATCACACCTCTCCACAAAGTCAGAGACATGGACGTGGGGACTTTCTGAAGGGTGTCCTCCAAACTGATTTCGTTCGATCATCTGGATGAGATGAGGTTTCAGTTCGAAGTTATACACAACAAAATTAGGCTTAATAATACAAGGAATAGAACTTAGGGTGAGCGAAGGCGCACCCATGCGGCCAAAATTATTGTTAGCATTATTATTCTCATTGTTTTGGCCGCCATGTTTACTTGTCTCGCCTGTCTTACCTGTCTTACCTCCTCCTCTCTAGCTCGCCTTCTAAGGGCGTTAAGTCGGCGAGCTGTAGCTTTGATCTCAGGGTCAAAATGTTCAAGGGATCGGGATCTCCTAGTCCTTCAACAAAGAAACCAAAACAAGTGTAAGATCTGGGGAGGGGGGTAAACAAGAAAAGCAATATACTCAATAAAAACCAACAAATCAATTGTCCGTCGCTTCCCCGGCAACGGCGCCAAAAACTTGATGTGCAAATTTTATTTTAACCGCAAGCGCACGATGTACGTGTAGTCGCGAGTCGAACACAAGGAAGCTTGGGACAATGGACTTTACGATTTTAATTGACTAAATTGCTAGGGGATAAAAATATTGGTTTATTTGTGAACTAACAACTACAAATGCAATAATTAAAACAGGTTTAAGCTATATGATGATGAAATCTAGGGCGTTGGGAATCCCGTAAAGTCTTGCATGATCCAATTCTCATTAGTGTCTATGAAATGTGGGATTAATTATGTGATTAAATATGATCTTGTTAATCTCAAACTCTCGCTCTGTTGATTAACTATTAGATTTAGACCCTACTAATTCCATTCTCACACGTTAGTTTTATTGAACGAATTAATAAGAATTTAACTAAAATTTACCCTAAAGCAAAGTCGACCCCAATCTCACACGCTAGTTCTATTGACTAGTCCGACAAAGCATATTTAATTTAGGGTTAATTGGAACAATTTAATCACTTTAATCCATAGTTTCATAGACACATCCAAGAATCAATTCATGCTCAACTAATAGGTTCAAACCCTAACCCTAGAAAATGGATCTACTCACTAGACATGGTGAATGCAATGAATACTACTTCAAAATTAATGCTAAACATGAATGACAATGAATTAAAAGATAAACTAGTATGAGCAATAATGAAATACTTAATAGCAATAACAATAAATACTAAAATAATAATGGAGAAAGACAAACTAGACTTTTTATTAGAGAAAGATTAATTAAAATAACTAAGATTCAATGTTCACCAAAGAAAGCTTAAACTAATACAATTAATTAAAAACTAAGAATTAAAGACCAAAGGAAACTTACAAACTTGAAGGATTAGTGAATCTCAAAGGCTAGATTAAAGTTCTTGCAAAGTAAATTGATACTAGAGTAATTAAAAGCTAGAATAATGAAAGACTAAGAGAAACTAAGTCAAAAGCTAGAAGAAGAAGACCCTAATAAGGATTAAGGGCTCTATTTATACTAATGAGGGTAATTAACCCTAGGCCCAAAGAAAGCCCGGAGAAAGACACGCCAAAATGCCAAATTAAGTTCACGCCGAGTCGGCTGTAGCTGGGAGGACAATCGTCGCCGAGTCGGCTTGGGTTTCTGGAATATTGATAATCTTGTCAGCCGATTTCGCCGAGTCGGCGACACCTAAATTTAGCCAACCGCCGAGTCGGCGTTAGCTTCTGGAAAAGTCCTGCTCCTGCATCGATCACCGCCGAGTCGGCGGTACCTTTTTCGTTCCCATCGCCGAGTCGGCGAAAGCTGCTGGAAAAACTCCTGCTTCTTTTCTTTCACAGCCGAGTCGTCAAGGCTATTGGTGCCATCTTAGCCGACTCGGGTCTTGGCTTCTAGACTGACTTGCATGCTAAAACTTGCTCTTTTGACCATGGCTTGGCTCAATTGATGGGTAGATTCGATCTTTGAGCTCTGTATACAAGATTAACACAAAAACCCACAAAAACAACTCTATATTCTACAATTCGCCCATTTTCCTATACTTTGACCATGGAACATCGAACTGGGGTGAAGCCACACGAAATGGCCCTAAATCGCCTCTAAACATCTCAATGGAGCATAAAAAAGTAAGCGATTAGTGCAAATAATTGCACTTATCAGTACCTGCATAAAAAAGTAAGCGATTAGTGCAAATAATGGTCCTAAATCGCCTCTAAACATCTCAATGGAGCATAGAAAAGTGAGTTGGTTTGACTCACACAGGAGATTTTCAATGGAGCATAGAAAAGTGAGTTTCAGCCGTGGAGACGTTGAGAAGGATGTTAGGCCCGACATACGTACGGGAAATGAGCGTTTAGAGGAGCTGGATCGTTTAGGGTATTTACGGGTATTTGAAGACGATGCAGTTGAGTACAACGCAGAAGTCAATAAATATTGTGTTGGATGGAAGAAGAGAAGTATTTGTTGGGATTTGCCGTATTGGAGCACAAACATTATCCGTCACAACCTTGACGTAATGCACATTGAGAAGAACTTCTTTGATGGGTATGTTTCAAATGGCTCATCTCAAAGCACAAAAACTAAGGATCATCTTAAGGCACGTCAAGATTTAGCCGAGCTCAGGATCCGATCATAATTGCATCTAGTTGGTGCTATCATCCCCATGGCATCATACACATTAAACAAAGAACAAATGGCTGTCCTTCTAGAGTGGCTTAAAACTCTAAGATTTCCTGATGGGTATGTTTCAAATTTAGCCAGGAATATCGACATGGCTAAACATTCAGATATTCGGGATGAAGAGTCATGATTGTCATGTGTTCATGCAGCGACTAATTCCAATAGCATTTCGGGAGTTGCTGCCAGCAAAAGTATGGGAAGCTCTTACTGAAATTAGTCTGTTCTTTAGAATTCTTACTTCTCCGAAGATTTCTGCCGCAGATATGTGGAGGTTGGACGAGAAAATTGCAGTGGTGCTCTATAAGTGAGAGACTATATTTCCTTCAACATTCTTCGATGTTATGGAAAATCTGCATGTTCACCTAGCTTACGAGGCAAGGATTGCTGGTCTGGTACAATATAGTTGGATATATCCCTTTGAGAGGTAATTACTAATTACATGTCTAAACTAAGTATTATTTTATAATCTGGTCATTTTTTACATGTCTTAATAATTACTACTTGGTTTAAATTACAGGTATCTTCGACATTTAAAGAAATCTACTGAGAACAACGGGGTGTGCGTGAAATCTGATCGTAACAGTCCGGATGAAACTGACTTTTATGGTAAGTTAGAGGACATTATTGACCTCGAGTATCGAGCACTTCCAATTAAAAGGGTCACTTTGTTCAATTGTCAATGGTTTGATTAGACCACCACCGGATACGGCCATGGTACGAGAATCCATCCGCGTTACAAGCTGGTTGACGTTCATATTGGTCGATCCTATAGAAAGTACGATCCTTTTGTGCTAGCTAGTCAAGCTTCCCAAGTTTATTATTTACTTTATCCCAGTTTAAGGCAAAACATGAAATATTGGCGAGCTGTTTGCAAAGTCAGATCAAAGCAATTCGAAGAGACCGCTTTCCAACTGGAAGAGAAATCACCGGATTTTGTGGTGAATAAAGATGTTTTACGGCCTAAGTCGAGCGATTCGCGTGATCCATTTGGAGCTGTTAGACTTAGACGAAACGGTTCATGATTTCGATGAAAATGAAGACACAGACGAAGATCTTGTATTATCTGACGACGATGATGTCGATGACAATTATGTAACCCAATAATAAGGTTTCAATAATCATATGTTTATTTATTATTATCAAACATTTTTTTAATTTTTTTAATCGTATGTTTATTTATTAATTTTACTTTGGGTCATAAGTTTTGTATATTTTAATCTCGTATTTACAATTTTAATAATTATAAAATAATAAGTATAATATAATAATAGTAATAATAATAATACAATAATAATAATAATAATAATAATAATAATAATAATAATAATAATAATAATAATAATAATAATAATAATAATAATAATAATAATAATAATAATACATATCAAAACACAAATAAACAAGGGCGGGAAATTTTTTTTTTGAATTTCCGACTACCCACCAACTATCACTCAGTCGGTACTTAGTCGGTATTTTGAATTACAAAGCTTCCCAGAGAAGCTTCTCTGATTGTCAGAAGCATTGGGAAGGTAAAACAACTTTTTAGTATACCGACTATACTCCGACTAGCTACCAGTCGCAGTTTAGTCGTATACTTAAAAAAAATTTCACTTTCAACGTCTTCTGAAAAGTTACTGATGGCATTTAAGCACTTTGAGTGGTGATAATAAACGATTTTTTTCACCACAAGCCATTTCACAAACCCTAACACTTTCACTGGAGCTAACTAGCTATCATTTTAGTATGAGTTAGTCAGAAACTAAGTGATATAAAAACCAACATATCACCAGAAAACGCAATTTGTCATTTCTCTCAATCCCATTTCCTTCTTTTTTCTTTCTTTCTCTCATTCCTACTACATTCCTACTACATTCCTCTTGCATCCTCACTCCGACGTGTTTTTGGGTCATACTCCGACTACTGCATTTCAACTACACTCCGACTATAAAGGTTAGTCTTCTTTTTATGTTTTTTTTTTGAAATTTCGATTAAATCCTTGTTTTTTTAGGGTTTGATGGTTTGATTATGAACACTATTATAAACATGATTTTTGGGGCGTTGAGTTTTGTTAGTTTAGTTTAGTTAGTTGTAATTTCACATTATTAGTTTATTATATGTAATTTCTAATATTTTTTCATGTAATTTTTGACATTTTTTTATGTATTAGTTTAATTTATTAGTTTAGTTTAGTTTAACATGATTTCATGATTTTTCATGTAATATTTTTTTATGTATTAGTTTAGTTTGCTAGTTTAGTTTTTTTTTTTTATATGTATTATTTTTTTATTATATATTAGCTTAGTTTTGTTTGGTTTTTTTTATTGCTGGTGGTTTTTAGGGCGGTTATGGGCTGTTTTATTGCTTGTGGTTATTGCTGGTGGTTCTTGTTAAAATTATTAGTTGTTAGATTTAGGTTATTAATTGTTAACATGGCTAAATTATTTTAACAAGATGCCTAGAATGAAGCTTGATCAGGACAACGGATTAACATAAGCCAGGTCAGCAGTATGACCACGAATGCGTCCGATGCGACGTAAATGCGCGTTGAACTGAACCAACAACCACTCGACCTCGCGTGATCAAAGTTGAATCTCTTGCCTAGCGTATTCTCGACCTATTAGGGTTTAGAGGATCAATTTTGAGTCGAGTTTAGGAGGGCGAGAGGGTCGTCACTACCTCTCGGTGTAGATGCGTGCCCATGCGTCGCTAGGACCCAGGAGCGTCCCGATTGCAGGGGGCCGTAGCGATGATTACCCCTACGGCGGCATGCACTACCACCCCATGGATGCGATAGTGCGGAGTGCGTATTATTATTTCTTGCATTGTAATTGTTATATGCACTCCATTATACTAAGTATAACTTGTTTTTATGAAGGTTTGCCCGCAGGGCGGTGGCGACCAAATCTCCGCGTCCATTTGTAGGAACTTTAAGGCCTACCAAGATCCTAATGGATGGGCATGGAGGCACCTAAGTAGCAAGCGATGATTTCATTGGACCGGTTTCAAGTAAGGATTTGTACTTCATTACTTATTTGATTGACTTACTTTGTTATACAAATAACGATTGATTGATCTTGTCGTTTCAGAAACAATGGGTTTGGGATCCTTCATCCCGCGAGGTTGCAGTGGAAGAAAGGAGCTTCATTACAAGGACATTATTCATCATCTAGGAGGCTCATGAGGGAGAATAATGAGTCACCTTTGGGTCTCGAGGGAGATTTGGGACCGATGGGTAAGTGCTTGAAAATCTGAAGAATTCAAGCGGTAGGTCGGAGGGAGTAGGACACTGCAGGGGGATGAAGGGGTCTTGGTGAAGTCACTTCAGTGACTCGGTATCTGCGCGCAGGACATTGCGCATATTGGTATAACCTTAAACTTGTCCTAATTTCATTTTTTTATTTTATACACTTATTAATCTTAATACATAAACATTTAATTGATAATCATGGTTTAAATTCATTTCAGGAACAAGAGCGGCGTGCGACGCCGCTCTCTTATGAGTTGTTTCTATGCACTCATAAGGTGCGTACAAAGGACAGGTTGCAATGGGTCAACGAAAGGTCCAAGGCCATAAGTGTAAGTTCAATCTCTTATCAATATAAATTATAAATTAGCATTTTTTGGTTATCATTGAATCATAGCTTAGTTAGTTTTTTTGGTAGGTTAGATTTTGGTACATTAGTTGTTTTGGAATATTACTTAGGATATCTGATATTGTAATTTGAGGAAATGTTGGTTTGTAGTAGTTTTGGTAGTAGATACAAATTATATCTATATTGGTTTCTATTTCAGGGTTTATTTAAATTTTGGTTTAGTTAGTTTACAGAAGAAACTCTGCCGGAATTTTTACAAAATATTTTGTTTCATTGTTTAGGACGAAAACAAGCGCCTCTATGCCGAACTTCCTCTTGATGCGCCTGATGAGAAGATTAACGACGCCTATTTTCAGGCCGTTAAAACTATCGAATCACAGGCGCCCAATAAGAAGAAGCCCTCCAAGAGCGTGTATGGGGTTGGTGACGCGGCGGCAGTTTATTACGCAGATGTTGCGACGCCACAGTCCCAATACCAGACCGCTCCTCAACCTCCTGCTGAACAAATGGTGAACGAGAGGCTCGATCATCTTCAGGAGTCTATTAACCGAGTTGAGACCCGCCTCAACGAGCACATTTCAAATGAGGAGCAGGTTTCACTCTTGGAGGAGCAACGACGTTTGAGAGAAGAGGTCAACCATTTGCTCAACTTTGTGCGCACCCTTTTCCGCGAAAATCCTCCTCCGCCTCCCTCGATCAGCTGAGCCCCTTGTATTTTTGTTTTTATTGTTAGTTTGTATGGGTTAAACATTGGTTTGTATAATACATTTACCGACAATTTGTATATTTGTATAATTAATTTTTTTCGTGTCTTATTTTATTATCTTTATTGCGTTTTTTGTTTCGTTTGATCGATAGTTTAGGTTATGGATAAAATAATAAAACTGGTCAAATGTGGTCATTGACCACATTTGACCAGTTTTATTATTTTAATAATATATTTTTACCAACTAAATTCCGACTACCATTTAGTAGGAATTTAGTCGGTACTCACCACAGTTACCGACCATCTTCCGACTACAAAAGAGTCGGAAATTGGTCGGAATCCAACGCCGCCAAAATTTTGGCGGCTTTTGGCTAAATTAAGGATTGCCTTTTCCGACTACTTTCCTACCATTTGTTAGTCGCAAAGTAGTCGGAATCCAACGCCGCCACATTTTGGTCGGCCTTTGGCTACACTAAGGTTTGACGTTCCCGACTACTTGCCTACTAAATTGTAGTCGGAGGTTAGTCGGTAGGAAATTAATTTTTAATTATTAAAATTTCTGAAAAATTAATTAAAACTATTTTTTAGATTTACCGACTACTTACCTACGAAAACCGTAGTCGGTATGTAGTGACCAATGGATAGTCGGCGCTCGGTCGGAAAGTTGCGACTAAATTCCTACAACTCTTTCTAGTCGGAATTGCGACTAAACACCTACCAAGTGAAAGTCGGAATTCCGATTGGTTTTCCGACTATTTTTGTTTACCGATCATTCTATGCCGAGTAACTGAGGGTAGTCGGTGTTTAGTCGGTATAGGCGTATACCGACTAAACAGCGACTATTTGGGTTAGTCGGAAATCTGGGTTTTTTTGTAGTGCGAGATGAAGAAAATAAGATCCCAATGACTATGTTTTTTTCTCGTGTAATAGCCGAAATATGTAAATTATGATAGAACGTAAAACGATGAATAGTGCAAAAATTGATTTGCTGCAAGTAATATAGGATAGAGGATATACATTAATCAAAGAAAGAAATCCTAACCTTAAAGACTAACCTTAATTATCTCTCTTTCTTGGAATGGATCATCATCATCAACAACCTGACGCAACAAGTATTAATAGGCAAAACATCACATCATATTTCCTCTTGAAAATGGAGTAGAATTACTTGTGATACTAGTATACATTGGTTACAATATTGTATAGTGTAGGGTTGTGGATGAGGTATGGTTTGAAGTTTTAATTTGGAAACAAGTAATTGGGATGCAATGCTTGTGCACATTCCTCCATCCACTACAACAAATTTAGCTTTTTACGACATTGGATTTAGTGGCATTAGAAAAATGTCACTGATTCATATTTTTAGTGTAGTAATTATTGGTTTTTATTTTAAGTTCCACCATAAAGTGATTTAGCGACACTTAATTTGGTCTTTAGTTGAATGCGTAATTGTCACTATAGCGTATAGTGGCATTTGTGAGAAATGTCACTAGATCCTATGTCGCTAAAAGCTTTAGTGTGACTGTTTAATATGCTGCTAAAGGGTCTAATAAATGTCACTAAATCCTCTATATACACTATAAGAAATTTGAAATAGCGACATTTAAATTAAATGTCGCTAAATATATCCCACTAAAACCAAATTATATTATACTGATCGATGATTAAAGAACACACTTTTTGTTTAATGGTGCATCTTGTGGAGAAAATTTTCTCACGTTGAATATCTCGCTTGAAAGTAGGGTCCGAATGAGAGAAATGGCGAAGAGTTCATATCCGTTCTCTCTTCAAAGAGAGGACTAAAGAAACGTGGTCAATTTTATCTAATAATTTTTAACATGCGAAAGTGTTAAAATGGGAACTAAGGGAAGGTAACGTGTGGTTTTGACATATCGTTGTCTTGTCACTAAGGTGCTCAGTGGGCTGCGCTTAAAAATATAGATCGGGCCGAATAAGAGCCCTTAAAATTTAATATATGATTTATGTGGGCTAGGCTTAGAAAGGTCGGCTCGCCCGGCTCTTCCCGTTTTCATTAATAGAAATTGTTATCATCCCCATTAATCAATATAATAACGAAATTATCGTTTATGATAACTAAATTGTAGAACCAACAATAATTTCCGTTGACGTTGTCATTTATAATAATTATAGTAGAGCTCTTTTTTTATTTATAAAGGTTCATTTTTGGTCTTTATTAGGCCCTTTTAAAGACTCCATTTCAATTATAGTAGAGCCCGTGATCAACTCAGCCCTAAATAAACCCTTAGCTTACAAAAACGAGCCCGATAATGGCTCAATATGGGCCCTCGGCCCATTGATCATACCTACTTGTGACCGTGAAAAATAATCGTTTTTGGTAATTTTCCTAATTAATTTTTCTTTCATGGAGTTGGATTTTTTTTAGATGGTTATATGAAGGACTACAATACATACCACATATATAGTTCGATTTGAGCGGTGCTAAAGCAGCTAATGCATAACATTGTTTATCATTAAATAACAATAATAGTGTATGAAAGAAACGGTGCAATGGAGGTTCAACAATGAAAACACAAATGAAAAGTAGAGCAAAAGAGACACAAGTGTTTATGAGGTATCTTTGATACCTCCCCCTCAAATGTAGTTTATTATATTGAACTTAACAATTACAAGTATAATAAACCCTCCTGAACTTGAGAACAATCTCTCAAGATCTCAAATGCTAATGCAAAGTAAGAACACTCTCAAGTTTCTAGCAATGCAATAGCCCTCACACGTTTGTGTGTTTGTGGTGCATCTTACTCTAAGAATTACACTCCCTTAGTAACTCCCTAATAACTATGATAATTAACCATAGAAATAAACATCACAATAAACATTACATTAAACAAAGAAGTAATGCACCTATTCAATGACTACACAAGAATTCTGACCAAAACAGAATCCTATGCTGCTCACTGACTGCTTGCTCGACCAAGACCAGACCCGCTCGACCCGAGCATAAGGTCGAGCCACATTCCAGAAGCTTGCTGTTTCATTCTGACCATCCTGCTCGACTAGTCTCACTCGCTCGACCTGGTCGAGCGGCCTCCAGTGGGTCGAGCGAGCCTATTTTTCTTCACACTTTGTTGCCTCGTGTGAGCAACACTTCATCAAGTGACCTAAACTTCAATCCTATGCAACCCGACACATCTTTATCATTATTCTCCAAAGTACAAGATAAAGCATGTTCGATTAAATGATTAAAGTTATCGTCCAAGTCAAGAATATTGTTACTTGCTTTAACAATCTCCCCCTCAAGTGCAATATTCTTACCATCCTCAAAAGTAACCCTCTTTGACCCAAACACAACATCATCACTTTTGTGGCCTAGGCTACCACACTTAACTTGTAACTCATACAAGTTCCTCTTATTTCTTACTCCCTTCATGAGCACAAGGCTCCCTCTAATGACTTTCAAAACTCCTCCATTTGCTTTGAAAGTGCATCCTTTACTCTCTAGTCTACCCAATGATATTATGTTCCTCTCAAACTTAGATACATATCTCACATCACCGAGTCTTCTCTTGCCACCTCCGAGAGTCTCAATTGTAACTTCCCCAATACCTTCTACTTTCACCTTCTCATCATTTGGTAAAGTAATAAGGCCATGATCCCCAAAACTAAGCTTGGTAAATTTTTGTTTTTCACAACAAATGTGGAATGAGCAACCGGAGTCCATTACCCATTCCTTACTATGAACCACTCCCCCATCAACTAGTAGAACCCCATCATAGTCATCATCACTTCCAATGCCTAGAGCGGCGTTCCCGCTACCCTCATCATCATATTCCCATTCCTTAAGCTTTTCATTCTCTTAAGGTCTTCCTTAAATTCTTTGCACATCATTTGTATGTGCCCCTTCTTCTTACAATAATAACACTTTTTGTCACTATAGTCACCCCTCCCATGAGACTTTCCCCTTCCTTGATATCCCTTGTCCTTGGTCCTACGCCTATTAGAAGAACCCTCACCATACAAGCCATCCCCAATATTCTTCTTCTCTTCCCCCTCTCTTCTCACCATGAACCTATCATTCTCTCTCAACGCCGCCAATGCTTGATCAAGAGTAATAGAGTCCCTACCTATGAGCAATGTTTGGACTATGTTTATATAGTCCTTGGGAAGTGAAGCCAAGAGTAGTAAGGCTTGCTCTTCATCGGTCAACTTTTCATCCGCATTCAACAATTGGCACACCAATTTGTTAAATGTGTTAATGTGGTCTTGCATCGATGTATCCTCATCCTTCATGAGTTGATACAATTCCCACCTCAAGCAAAGTTTATTGGTAAGGGATTTGGAAGCATACACCGTTTGTAGTTTTTCCAACAACTCACCGGGATTTGTCTCTTTCAAGTAGTTGTACTTGATTTCGGGTGCAATGGCAAGCCAGATTGTGCTTACCGCCTTCTTCCGTATTTGTGTCCATTTTGCCTCATCAATATGATTTGGCCTCTCTTTCAACAAAGCATCATCAATGCCTTGTTGCACCAAATAATCCTCCACGGAGCTTTTCCATATTGCAAAGTTGATTTTTCCATCAAACAATTGAATACAAAATTTCCCCTCACTCATTGTGTTTTTTTTTTTGTTCTTTTAACCTCACTTTCACACCCCAAATGGCCCAAATGATCTTCCCGCTCTGATACCAATTGAAAGAAACGGTGCAATGGAGGTTCAACAATGAAAACACAAATGAAAAGTAGAGCAAAAGAGACACAAGTGTTTATGAGGTATCTTTGATACCTCCCCCTCAAATGTAGTTTATTATATTGAACTCAACAATTACAAGTATAATAAACCCTCCCTATCTTGAGAACAATCTCTCAAGATCTCAAATGCTAATGCAAAGTAAGAACACTCTTAAGTTTCTAGCAATGCAATAGCCCTCACAAGTTTGTGCGTTTGTGGTGCATCTTACTCTAAAAATTACACTCCCTTTTATAGTGGAAGATGGGTGTGATTCTTAGAGTCTAACATTAATCACCATAAACTCACTAGTAACTCCCTAATAACTATGATAATTAACCATAGAAATAAACATCACAATAAACATTACATTAAACAAAGAAGTAATGCACCTATTCAATGACTACACAAGAATTCTGACCAAAACAGAATCCTATGCTGCTCACTGACTGCTTGCTCGACCAAGACCAGACCCGCTCGACCCGAGCATAAGGTCGAGCCACATTCCAGAAGCTTGCTGTTTCATTCTGACCATCCTGCTCGACTAGTCTCACTCGCTCGACCTGGTCGAGCGGCCTCCAGTGGGTCGAGCGAGCCTATTTTTCTTCACACTTTGTTGCCTCGTGTGAGCAACACTTCATCAAGTGACCTAAACTTCAATCCTATGCAACCCGACACATCTTTATCATTATTCTCCAAAGTACAAGATAAAGCATGTTCGATTAAATGATTAAAGTTATCGTCCAAGTCAAGAATATTGTTACTTGCTTTAACAATCTCCCCCTCAAGTGCAATATTCTTACCATCCTCAAAAGTAACCCTCTTTGACCCAAACACAACATCATCACTTTTGTGGCCTAGGCTACCACACTTAACTTGTAACTCATACAAGTTCCTCTTATTTCTTACTCCCTTCATGAGCACAAGGCTCCCTCTAATGACTTTCAAAACTCCTCCATTTGCTTTGAAAGTGCATCCTTTACTCTCTAGTCTACCCAATGATATTATGTTCCTCTCAAACTTAGATACATATCTCACATCACCGAGTCTTCTCTTGCCACCTCCGAGAGTCTCAATTGTAACTTCCCCAATACCTTCTACTTTCACCTTCTCATCATTTGGTAAAGTAATAAGGCCATGATCCCCAAAACTAAGCTTGGTAAATTTTTGTTTTTCACAACAAATGTGGAATGAGCAACCGGAGTCCATTACCCATTCCTTACTATGAACCACTCCCCCATCAACTAGTAGAACCCCATCATAGTCATCATCACTTCCAATGCCTAGAGCGCCGTTCCCGCTACCCTCATCATCATATTCCCATTCCTTAAGCTTTTCATTCTCTTAAGGTCTTCCTTAAATTCTTTGCACATCATTTGTATGTGCCCCTTCTTCTTACAATAATAACACTTTTTGTCACTATAGTCACCCCTCCCATGAGACTTTCCCCTTCCTTGATATCCCTTGTCCTTGGTCCTACGCCTATTAGAAGAACCCTCACCATACAAGCCATCCCCAATATTCTTCTTCTCTTCCCCCTCTCTTCTCACCATGAACCTATCATTCTCTCTCAACGCCGCCAATGCTTGATCAAGAGTAATAGAGTCCCTACCTATGAGCAATGTTTGGACTATGTTTATATAGTCCTTGGGAAGTGAAGCCAAGAGTAGTAAGGCTTGCTCTTCATCGGTCAACTTTTCATCCGCATTCAACAATTGGCACACCAATTTGTTAAATGTGTTAATGTGGTCTTGCATCGATGTATCCTCATCCTTCATGAGTTGATACAATTCCCACCTCAAGCAAAGTTTATTGGTAAGGGATTTGGAAGCATACACCGTTTGTAGTTTTTCCAACAACTCACCGGGATTTGTCTCTTTCAAGTAGTTGTACTTGATTTCGGGTGCAATGGCAAGCCAGATTGTGCTTACCGCCTTCTTCCGTATTTGTGTCCATTTTGCCTCATCAATATGATTTGGCCTCTCTTTCAACAAAGCATCATCAATGCCTTGTTGCACCAAATAATCCTCCACGGAGCTTTTCCATATTGCAAAGTTGATTTTTCCATCAAACAATTGAATACAAAATTTCCCCTCACTCATTGTGTTTTTTTTTTGTTCTTTTAACCTCACTTTCACACCCCAAATGGCCCAAATGATCTTCCCGCTCTGATACCAATTGAAAGAAACGGTGCAATGGAGGTTCAACAATGAAAACACAAATGAAAAGTAGAGCAAAAGAGACACAAGTGTTTATGAGGTATCTTTGATACCTCCCCCTCAAATGTAGTTTATTATATTGAACTCAACAATTACAAGTATAATAAACCCTCCCTATCTTGAGAACAATCTCTCAAGATCTCAAATGCTAATGCAAAGTAAGAACACTCTTAAGTTTCTAGCAATGCAATAGCCCTCACAAGTTTGTGCGTTTGTGGTGCATCTTACTCTAAAAATTACACTCCCTTTTATAGTGGAAGATGGGTGTGATTCTTAGAGTCTAACATTAATCACCATAAACTCACTAGTAACTCCCTAATAACTATGATAATTAACCATAGAAATAAACATCACAATAAACATTACATTAAACAAAGAAGTAATGCACCTATTCAATGACTACACAAGAATTCTGACCAAAACAGAATCCTATGCTGCTCACTGACTGCTTGCTCGACAAAGACCAGACCCGCTCGACCCGAGCATAAGGTCGAGCCACATTCCAGAAGCTTGCTGTTTCATTCTGACCAACCTGCTCGACTAGTCTCACTCGCTCGACCTGGTCGAGCGGCCTCCAGTGGGTCGAGCGAGCCTATTTTTCTTCACACTTTGTTGCCTCGTGTGAGCAACACTTCATCAAGTGACCCAAACTTCAATCCTATGCAACCCGACACATCTTTATCATTATTCTCCAAATTACAAGATAAAGCATGTTCGATTAAATGATTAAAGTTATCGTCCAAGTCAAGAATATTGTTACTTGCTTTAACAGTGTATTAATTCAATCGATTTTATATTTAAAAGTGTCAAGAAACTAATTCAACCAAAAACTTAAGTTGATTGTTGAGGCCCTAGAATATGTTATATACTCTAAAATGCCCACACACACGAGAGCCTTTGGGCTCGAAGCATGGATGCAACACATACCCTTCTCAAACCTAACATATATTCCACTTTAAATGAGGGATAGTTGAGATTCGAACCTGTGACATTTAGTCACATTGGCTTTTAATACCATATGAAAAAATCAACTTAACCAAAAATGCAAATAGGTTGAGGCCTAAAATATATTATATATCCTAACAAAAAGTAAGTATGACAAAAAGTCATACTAAACCCTCTAAATGACAAAGCTCAAAATTTAACCTTGAACTTACAAGGTAAGACCCTAATAATTAACTCATTTTTGATTGTTATAGAGTAGCGTTCATTTATTTTTTATATTACCCACAATTATTGTTTGCTAAAGGGCATAAAGTTTTCGATCAAAAAAAAAGGGCGTAAAGTTGTCTTTTTCTATACGATCATTTGAATAAAGTTTTTTTCTTTGCAATTCTATTACCATGATATAAACTCTGTTACGGTGTCCATAATAAACTAGTAATTTATTTAGTCAAGTTATAAATTGCTCATCTTGGTCCAATAACCTCATAAAATAATTACTCACTACTTACTGTAACTACCACTATCACCCATCATGTCCTTGATTCCCGCATTAATTCACCATCTAATAACCTTTATTCTACCATTATTGATACGTTTTGCTTCATTATTAGAAAACTAAACTTTGATATTCCTATCGTTATTCCACAAAAACACCGCCCTCCTACATACGATCTATACTTAATAAAATATTTCTTCATGATCTTAACTCATCCTATAAACCGTTAATCTTGCATTCATTAATTATCATATATTCACTACTTTTGGTTTCCCGATCTGACTTGAGCGTCGGAGAGGTTTTCAGGGAAACCACCCCGGGCAAGGCTAATGTTGTATTGCAGGATTTGAGGTCTCATAAGCGGAAAGATCATTAGTACTTTCAGCATACTAGCAATCGTCCCCGATTACACCCATCTCTAGGTATTTTAAGTGTCTTTTGCACTTTCTCGTTTCATTACCGAAACAAACTCCATCTTATAAAAATCAATAAAAGAGTTGTACGTGTTAAACTTAACAGTATCAATTATTTTGCACATATATATATCAGATTTAAAACAAAAAACAGTAAAAAAATTCAATACAAAAAACACAATGGAAATGTAAGTGTTAAATTTAACAGTATCAATTATTACCAAACATGCATCAATTTTGACCTTATCTTTTTCTGTTTTGATGTTAACTATGTCAATTATAAACAAAATAAATGAACTACATAACAACATACAATTCAATACTTATCACTGTCAATTATATTAGGTAGAAATTGATAACTTAAACGTCAAAATTGATAACTTATAGGTTCAACTTGAAATTTTTACTTTAATTGATATTTTTAAGTACTAATTTACGTTGAAATTAATACTCCCTCCAACTCAATTCAATTGTCTCATTTTCTTATTTGGGCAATTCACTTCAATTGTCTCATTTCCTTTTTTGTCTATCTTTTTTTTACCTTAACACCCCCACTTTTCCAATTTCCAATACCCAACTACCACCTTTACAATTAATTTAATCAATTAAAATATCCAACTACTACCTTTTTGGTGGACTCCATCCCACTCTTAATATCCGCGCCCAGCTCAAATGGGACAATTGAATTGAGTTGGAGGGAGTATCTTTAAGGCAAAAATTAATACCTTTGAGATTAAAATTGAAAAATGCTCAGAAAATGGAGAAAAAAAGAGAAAAATATGTAAGGCGTGCGAATTGGGCCAGCCCACTCTTGTCTCAATTTGAGACGGTCTCGTCCAAGACCAGCTGTTTATAGCCCGCTTCATTATAGTTATAATAGAGCCCGTTTTCGATGCGATCCATTTTTGGCCCGATCCTTACAAAACCCTTCTAAAAATTAGATGACTAAGGGCTCAAAATAAGGGTCGAATCCATTTAAGACGCCTATGCCCAAGGTATAAAATCCAACCTATGTTTTACTCGAAACAATATGTTGTAAGTAGGGCAGGAGTTAGTTTGGCATGCTCTTATTTTGTCCTTTGTGACAATGATTTAGGTTAGAGTCCAACTAGCTTGGTGTGAAGTTCAACAATCGATCATGGCCCTTTAGTATTTGTTTATTCATTCCACCCAAAAGGACATTTTTTTTTTTTGAGATAACCCAAAAGGACACTTTATAGTTTCCTTAATTGATATTATAAAGCTCAATTAAATTAAAATTTGACTTCCTATTCAAATAAAAAAGAAAAGGCAAAGATGGATTTGTTGTATAGATTAAAAGAATGAGAATCTAAATCTTTAAAATTATCTCCAAGTTGCAACTACCACAAATGTCACATCTCCTCCTTATATTCACATAGAACTTAAATACTATGATATTTGTTAGTTGGTGAAAATTTTTTCAGGAAATGAGAATGTGACGAGTTTATATAATTTGCACAGTTTTTTAATTGATCACTTTAAAGTTATAAGTGATGAAGTAAGATTATAAAAAATAATCACATTAAATCTATAAGTAATTATTTTAAGGTTATACACTAGTGGCAAAAAACGTATCTGTTGTTAAACATGTGCTGCGATTTTATTTATACGTAGCATCTAATAGAAAAAAAATTAGGCAAAATAAAAAATTCAACAAATGTTGCGGTTTTTAGTATCACCCCAGCAAATAACCCATTGAAAAATCAGCAAAATGAATATATGTTGTCGTTTTTGCTTTGACCGCAGCAATTGATTCATTTAAAAACGCGACTTTTAACGTCTATTTTCATAAACCCTACTGTTTCATAGACCGCAAACACACGCACAACTTTTCCTCCTCTTCTTCCTTCGAATTTTGTTCAAACCATTCTTCTTGTAAACTTCAAATTTATACTTCAAATTTTGCTGTTTTCCTATTGCTTCTTCTTCTTCCTTCGAATTTTCTTCCTTTGAACTTCTTCTGAACTTCAAACTTTTAACTTCTGAACTTTTCTTCGTTCGAATTTTCTTCAAACCACGAATTGCTTCTTCTTCTTAAAAACCCACGCCACAAAAACCCCATGAATTGCTACTTCGTTTTCCCATTGTTGTCTCCTTCTACAAAAACCCCACGAATTGGTATTTTATTTTTTATTTATTATTTTTTTTAACATTTTTAAACAAATGGTTATTCATCATTTTTACTTTTTTAACATTTAATTTCTTTAAACTTCGTGGTATTTTAGAGATTAGTATGGTTGTGTACTAATTTTGTTTGTGTTTCTCCATTGTAGGTACATAACTCCATTATAGAACACTAAGATTATCATCGTCTAAATACCAAGGTAATTTCTAATTATACATCAAGTTTTGTTTTTGATATTTTTTATGTGTTTGTAATTATTAATGTGATTTTATTTGTGAATTTAGTTGTTTTATTATTAGTATCATATGTATAATTAGGGTTAATTTTGGGTTGTATTATTTTTAGAGATAATTAGCTAGAGTTATTAGTTGAATGAATGTTTTTATTATTAGAATATACATAGGGTTGGTTGAATAAACGTTATTAGAATATACATATTAATATTATTATAGGGTGTATTAGGATTAATTACTTAGTTTTAGGGCTAATTAGGGTTAAGTATATGTACTTTTGATTTATGTGTATTAATTTTATTTTGGATTAATTAATCACACTTAGGATGATCGTTCTTGGATGTATAGAAGCATTGAGTCGTCAGAATTTATTGATGGCGTATTAGAATTTTGTAGTATTGCGGTTGAACATCAAGTTCGGACGGGGGGACTTGGTTTTTATTGCCCATGTGTCAATTGTGGCAATGCATCAAAGGTAGATATTTGTGTATATATGATACAAAATTATATTATATTATATTATATATATATATATATATATATATATATATATATATATATATATATATATATATATATATATATATATATATATATATATATATATATATATATATATATATAATGTAGGATCAAATAAGAAAGATTTTAAAATGAGAAGGATGAGAAAAATATTTGTTTGATTTTGTTTGGTTACTACGTATACAAAAAATGATACTACGTTATAAAATAAGGGACATTTTGAAAATTTTGTTATAGTTACTTTTCTGTGTACCATAGTTACTTTTACAATAATGAGTTTTTGGCTCAATCGTGATCATTGAATTTTTTATTCTAATGAAATCAAGGGTGTAGAGTCCTTCTTACCCTTTTCATTTTCAATACCCTTCTCATTGGATCCCTCCCCTATATATATATATATATATATATATATATATATATATATATATATATTGAAAATTAGGAAAATATATAAAACCGTAGGGCAAAACACGCAACTCTCAGCATAAAAACCAGTGAGGGAATATATATATATATATATATATATATATATATATATATATATATATATATATAAGATACATATATATATATATATATACATATATATATATATATATATATATATATATATATATATATATATATATATATATATATATATTAGTTGGTGATAATTGGTGATTATTGTGTATGTACATTTGCATTATTGGTAATTATTTATTATGCATATTTGCACTATTTTATATTTATAAAACGAAAAAAAATTCAACAAAAATAAACATATATGTTGCGGTTCACATTAAACCGCACCATATATTATATTTTTTGAAATCAAAAAATATACTTTATGTTGCGTTTGTACTCAAAAATCGCAGCATATAAGTAGTTTTTGTGCTACGTTTTTAATCCATAGCCTTTAATATAGTCTATCTGTTGCCACCACTAATGCTTGGGTTCAAAACCGCAGCATTTAGTGGGCCAAAAATCGCAGCAAGTGATTATTTTTCCACTAGTGATAATTGATCACTTTAAGCTATATAATTGATTACTTTAACGATCCGTTTTATTAGTGGTACTAAATGGTGGTAATGGGAATGATTGTAAAATGTCATCAAAAGTTTCATGTCATTACCATGAAAGTGAAACTTTAATCAGGAAAAAGTTTTTTTATTTACAAACTTTCGTTATCACCTAATACCACATCTCCCAATGGTAATGCATAGGAATGAATTTTATGAAGAAAATGAGATGATTAAAATGGGACAAGCATGACCATAAAGGTAACTAAGAGATCTTTCATGCAAAATTACACTAATTTTCATTTTATTACCACCGTTTATTACCACATACCAAACAGATCATAAAATTACAACTAATCATTCAATTTCAAAGATATAAATAATCACTTTATTTTTAATATATAAATAATCTTTTTAAGACTGAAAGTTGCTCATTTGTAGCCATATGAAAATTTGTGAAAATTGTAATGATTCTCACTATTAAAAGAAAAAAAACGTAAGGCCACTAATTGTTTACTTAATTACTTTATAAGCAGTCAGCATATACTATTATGCTTATAAATTGCAAGTGGGCATACAACAGTATAACAGAACCACCTTATCAAAGCAATTATCTTTTTAATAGAAAAATAAAGTTAACGCATCTTTTGCTTTAGATTTTTGAAAGTATAATAAATTTTTATTAATTGTCTTATGTATTATAGTTCATGTATAGGACTTTACATAAAAAAATAAGTAGAATTGTCTTATGTATTATATTGTAGTTATATTATCGTATTTCACTTTAAAAATTTGTTTGCATTGTATAAAATTTTTCATCTAGTAGTTGATTGTGATAATTTAATTCATATGTATTATTTGATTACAAATGCATAATAATTTGATAAAATAAAAAAAGTTGAGATTAATAATCCAGCCTTTTTGCCCATCCGTCGATAATCTCACCATTGAATTATTTTTTAATAATTAAACCTTTAACCTTAAATTGCTATCAGCAGTGGCGGATTCAGGGTTCGGAGTCCTAGGGGGCACCAACTAATGGACGAATTTTTAGCGGAGTTTCATTTATAAAATTAACAACTAATATTTTTTAATTTGAAAAAATGACAAGTAGAATCACAATAAATTTATCAAAATTGTGATCTTATTCTTGAAAAAGTTTCTCATAATTAAATAGCGTTTTCGAATAAAAAAATACTAGTAATTAACATCTATCTTAATCATATGCATTACTTGAATTAATAACAATTTGAATTTATTTATTCCACCTTATTCCAAATAATGTATTTAGAGAAAAAAGTTAAATATACTCTAAAAATAATATGCATGATTGTAAATAAATAGTGAATTGATCTATTATAGTGCACGTTCTTTATTAACGTCGTCTCACCCTAAGACGACATCAATTGGGTCAGCTTAAAGTATTTTAAAAGAAAAACTTCTCGTACAAGCGGGAATTCAGTTTTCATTTCTTTATTTATATTTATTTTACTAATGGGCTGCTTGTATGGGCCCGTCTCACGGTGAGACGGTCTCATACAGGACTTGCTAAAATTTTAAATACGAAATACCATAAGAAAAATGGGACAAAATAGATAAATAAGACAAAATTACTAAAATGAGTAAGTATTTATCATCAAAAGACTTTAATATTAATTTTACATTTCTACACTGACCATTAGAAGAGTCTACTTTGAATTATTTTTTAAAAAAACGCCTAGGGACACGTGTCCCCGCGTGCCCAAACATACATCCGCCACTGGCTATCAGTATAACCTTATTTTATTATAATAGTTGAACATTTGTCCTGTCAGCATATTGATCTATGAGTATGCTGACAGCAAAATGGGAAAATGTTAATTTATAAAAATAATTCAAAGTTGAGATTATTAAAAGCAGATGGGTAAAAAATTGGATTATTAATGTCAATTTTTCAATAAAAAATATGATCATATTATAATTTTAAATTATTGAAAGGAAAATTATTAGTATTCATACAATGCATAACTTATTTTATTTTTGATAAAAAGAACTTAGCTTTTTTTGCTATAAAAAAATAAATATTATGTTAAATTTGTTGCGAACCATGCAGCGATATATAAAATATTTGTAGCATATTAAATATTTATTATTTGTAGAAAAGTGAAAACATAATAATTTTAAATACTTTTTAAATATAATTTACACAAAAAAGAAAAATTTTGCAAAAAAAAAAAAAAAAAATATAAACAACTAACACAAAGTCTCAACTCTGCTGTGCCAAGTCCTAGTTTCCTAGCATAGGAGATGACTTTGGTCATTTCATTGCTTATTATGGCTTGCACACTAGAGAATGATGTTGGGCGTGTGGGGCATGAGAGATTGAGGTTTGGATCACTCCATGAAGTAATCAAAGGAGAGGAAACAGAGTGCCTTGAACAAGGAAAGAGATTCCTTGAAAAGAAGGTGCTCAAAGACCTTGGTTCATACCTTGAACGAGGCAAGGATGGTGAAGGCAAATGCCTTGAATGAGGCACAAACATTCAAGAAGTCAGTGAATGCTACTAATGTGGTGGTTGTTCGAGCAGATATAGTATTCGTCCTAGCACCTTGGTGCATGGTCAAATACGACTTATCTGTTGATGTATACTTGGAGGGCATGTGTTGTTGTTGTCCTGGTTTTGTTTTAATGTGATGTGGACTACATTGGGAGACCTAAAACAACATTAGAAAGGTAAAAAGGAGGTTAATACTATTAGGGTTTTATTTTACTACCGCAAGTGTACGGGTGTCGTAGCACAATTATGGGTCGAATCACAGGGAGGCAAGATCAATACTAACGTCATTTAGTTAATCACTTAAGGAACAAAAGAATTCAATTGTTTCTAATTTTATTATGCGAAAAACTAAAAAAATATGATGATTTCAATTAAATAAATGGACTAGGACAAAGGAATTCTCCACTAATAGTGTATGATTGTTTCGATAAGGATTGCAATTGATTCCGTTGAATTGATTCACTGATGTAACTTAATCACTCCTTTTCGGGATGGTAACCAAATTAAATCAAATTAAATGGGCTCTCTCAATCGTCTCAACTTTCGTATTTCGACCGATTAACGTCACAAGAAAACATATCCCTAAATCTCAACTTTCGTAATTTTGATAACAGTGAAACATTAACTTGTTTTTATCATCCAAGACTAATAATAATCCGATCCCTCAACTTTCGTGATTTTGGTTTTAAGAGACATTAAAAGGCTTTAACTTAAATGACCAATTCTAACAATTTAAACAAACTGATAAGTGCAATTATTTGCACTAATCGCTTACTTTTTTATGCTCCATTGATGTGTTTAGAGGCGATTTAAGGTCATTTCGTTTGGTTTCACTCTATTTCGGTGTTTCATGGTCAAAGTATGGGAAGATGGGTGAATTATGCGCTTTTGAGTCATTTTTGTGGGTTTTTGGTGCTAATCATGTATACATTGCTCAAAGAACGTATCAAGCTATCAATTTTGTCAAGCCATGAAGAGTAAAAGAGCAAAAGAGTAGAAAAGTGTTGTTAATGCAAAAGTTTTGAGGTGAAATTTGATACATGTCTACTCTTTTGGACATAACGTTTGATAGAAAAATCGCATTGATGCAAGGTTTGCGGCATTGGAAACTAGAATTCAAGAGCTTTCCAACGGTATATTATATGTCCGATTCCAACAACCGATCAAGAAATGACAAGCGTTTGAAGTTTGCTGAAGCTGTCAGCCAAAAACGCCGACTCGGCTTCCAGGGCGTGGAAATGGCCGTCGAGTCGGCTTTTGCTTCTGATTTTTTTTCGTGCATTCTGTTTTAATTACTTTAACTATGATTCATTTTCTTTTATCTTTATTTTAATTAACTTCTTAGGGTTTATTAGTGGGTAATTAGAGACACATTAGGGGAAGTCTCCTAAGCCTTCTTGAAGGAGCATGAGGGAGGGAGATTGAAACCTTCTTCTTCTTCCTCCTTCCTCCTTAATCTTTCTCCATCAGAGACCATTTTTATCCCTTGTAAGCTTTTAATTTTTGTCTTTAATTTACTTTCTTGTTAGTAGTTTAATCTTTCTTTATCAATTTTGTATTAGTTTAATCTTCCTTTGTCAAACTTTAATTATTTTCTTAGAAATTGTTATTCATTAAAAGTAGTTTGTTCTTCATTGTTGTTATTTGAATTATTTGTGGTTTCATTTGGTTTTTAATCATTGATTTTCTTGCTTTGTCATTTAATTCATTGTTAGTCATGTCTAATATTATCTTAGGGTTTATTTTAATTGCATTCACCATGATTAGTGAGTAGATCCATTTTTAGGGTTAGGGTTTTGAACCTATTAGTTGAGTATGAAGTGATTCTTGAATGTGTCTATGAAACTAAGGATTAAAGTGGTTAAATTGTGCTAATTAACCCTAAATTAAATATGCTTTGTCGGACTACTCAATAGAACTAGCGTGTGAGATTGGGATCGACTTTGCTTTGGGGTAGATTTTAGTTAAATTCTTATTAATTCGTTCAATAGAACTAACGTGTGAGAATTGAATTAGTAGGGTCTAAATCTAATAGTTAATCAACAGAGCGAGAGTTTGAGATTAACAAGATCATATTTAATCACATAATTAATCCGACATTTCATAGACACTATTGAGAATTGGATCATACAAGACTTTAGGGGATTCCCGACACCCTAGATTTCATCATCATATAGCTTAAACCCACATTTCTTATTGCATTTTTAGCTTGTTAGAAAACAACCAATCAATCTTTTTCTCCCTAAGCAATATAATCAATCGAAATTACCAAGTTTCTTGTCCTAGCTTCCTTGTGTTCGACCCGCGACTACACGTAGACCGTGCGCTTGCGGTTAAAATAAAATTTGCACATCACAAACCAATTCAACACTACAATGTCTAATCCTCATCTAGCAATCACACACATATTAGGGTTCAAATCCAGTGTCCTAGCACACAAATTACTCACTAATCATGGCTATAGAAATTTCTAGATCTAATAAACTATCATGAATTACAAAATAAGACATAATTTAAAACTTGAAAAGAATGGAAATACCTTGACAATGAAGAACACAATCAAATCCAAGAATGAACACTGTAAATGGAAAGGAAATCCAAGATTACAATGTCCAATTACTCAGGAAAGTTTAAAAGCCAAATGTAGAATACAAAGGAAATCTCTGAAGTTCTGTAGAGAAGACTGAATGAGAAAACTAAAGTGTAACCGCCACTTTAAATAGTGGTTCCAAAAATTAGGAAGAAAACCGTCGAAATTCCTTCTGACGGAAAAGCGACGACTCGCTGCTTTGGTACTGCCTGGATACTGGAGTTCAGCGCTAGAGCGACGAATCGTCGCTCTATAGGCGACGAGTCGGCGCTTTGTTCCTGGAACTAAATGGCTTGGTCAGTGAAAATGTAAAGACTCGCTGCAGGAGTATGGCGATTCGTCGCTCAGGCTCTAGAACATTTTCCAATACAACAAATGGGCGACGAGTTGTTGCTTCCTTTGTGGTGACTCGTCGCTTTATTCTTGGAGTCTTCTACCGTACTTTCTCCATAAAGCTTAGGGGTCTTAGGATATTTCTCCAAACCTTCACCCTCTTACAACCCCATACCTTAGCAAAAGCATCAATTTCGCCTCATAGGATTACAAAATTAAGCACATGAGACAAAATTGTAACAATTCACTACTACAAATCCTAAATCCCACTAAAACTTCATACATGGAGCGTAAAAATAGCACAGATAAGCGCAAATAATTGCACTGATCAAATACATAGAAGATAACTGGGGTATAAAGCCTTTAGAGTTTTCTCATTGTATTAGAGTGAATTTCAAATAAAGGTATAAACTTTGTGCATGCTTGAGAGATTATTCTCAAGGTTTGTGAGAGAAATCATTAATGTAAGGTTGATTGATTAATGATATAAAAGTTTTGTGTAGAAACGCTTAGAGATTATGAATGCAACAAGAGCGGGGGTGAATTGTTGTATTGCTCTTTTGAGTATTTTTGCCCTATTTTGCGGAATTTAAACTTGATAAAAATACTTAAACAAAAAAGCAAGAAAGTAATATGGAGACAAGGATTTTACGTGGAAACTTTCTAGGCCTAATAGAAAGAAAACCACGACCACTCGGAATTTTAAGCTTCTCTTTATGTTTTAAGCAATCAATACAATTACATAAAACAATTCTCTTCTTCTTCTCTTCTAGGCCTCTTCTCTACACTTTCTCCTTCTCTTTCTCTTCTCTATATTCTCTCGTTTCCCCTTAGACTTCCCCAAGGAAGTCTAATTTACAAACACTCAAAAACCCTTACAAGTAATTTTCTCTAAATTGGATAAAGACTAAAATATTGCATAAGAAAAATATTAAGAATTAATTAGCAAATGAAAGAATGAATATTTTTCTCACTTGGGTGATCTCTCTAGATTATTTCGGTTAGGGCACTATACCACTTTTTTTAGCCGGTTATAAAAATCTCTTTTATATGAGACAAACCGTGTATTTCATCCATGATTGCCTTATTCTAAGATGTGGGAATGTGGAGAATTACCTTGGAGGTTACTCCATTTCATACGGTTACAATTTGTTAACAATTAGCTAATAATAGTAAGTTGAAGACTTATTCAACTAAACCCTAGCTTCTTCCCTATTTTCATGGAGAGAAATAAGGAGACTTATTCTCAACCCTTAGATTTATTTTAATTAATTGCCAATTAATATCTTATGCAATTATCTAGTATTTAACCGTACAAACAACTAAAAATAAGAAAAACTAATTTTCCTACGTTTCTTTAGTTGACTATCTTCTCAGACCTGCTTCGCTGGGAACACTGCACTGTCTCCATCAGTACTTATTTCAGTTTATCAATTCTTGGAACAGTAGAGATCAATTTCCCTTTTGACTTTCCATATGAACTTTAAGACTGACTATTTTGACTTTGACTTTGACTTTGACAAGTACAATATTCTTTAAACAAGTCTTTTAGGTGCCATCGACGACTTTGACAAAATCGGATATTTGACCTACAAAACAATCTCTAAAACTTGTTTGTTTATAAATCATTAAGTCATCATCAAAACTCAATTGGGCCAACATTTTGTTTGAGGAAGAGGTATCTATGTTACTGCATTAAACATCTTGTGTGTGTTTGTTGCTTTCATTCTTATTGCTCTGTTTTTATTGTGTTTTTCCTTGTTCTTTAATTGTTGAAAACTTAAACATTTTCTTTTCAAACTCAAATGTAGACAACAAGTATATTACTAAAAATGAAAGTAACCAATGAAAAACTAATAATATATTGCCAATTTATTCAAATATCTTATACTACTAATAAAAACAAATCCAAATAAAATCATCCAATAGTACTACAATATGAAACTAAAATTGCAAAATAAGACATTACATAAGTCCTTTTGAGTTTACTACATTTGTGTATATATTATAACCCACATAGTTAATTATGTGAAAAAAAAACTTAATGTGTGAACAATATCATAAGTTAGATGAAATATATAGATCAATTAAAGTTAAAATTAGACTTATTTTTCAAAAACAAAAATATACCAAATGCAATTAAATACATAAATTGAAACTTTTTAGAAAAGCAATAAAATACATAAATTGAAAGCAATTACTCATTGTCTTAATTAATGTATAGAGTTTTGAAATACATTTTATTTTTGGAAAAATTACATAGAATAATCCAATCTTTTCACGAGTTTTCTACAATAATCTACCAATTGATTAACCATGACTAATTTCAACTTTAAGAGGTATTTGTCTACACTAGTGGAAAAAAACGTATCTGCTGCTATTAATTTGCTGCGGTTTTTTTGATACGCAGTATTAAATAGTAGAAATAATAAGGCAAAAAAAAAAATAATACAAATGCTGCGGTTTTTCTTTAAACCGCAGCAAATAAGCTTAAAAAAAGTTGAATACTAGTAAATGCTGCGGTTTGCTTCATGCTCGCAGCATATACCTTATTTTTTTTTGATAAAAACCCCCTTAATTCTTGAAAACCCACGAACACTTCAAAAACCTACCAAAATGCAACAGCTCTTCATCTTCCTCTTCATCAACCTTTTTTCTTCAACCCATTAAAATTTGTTGCTATTTTTGTTTTCTTCAACCTACTTCTTCAATCTTTAATTCTTGAAAACCCACGAAAATTATTGCTAGAAGAAAGCTCTTATTCAAAAACCTACAACTCCCCATTTCCTTCATTCAAAAACCTAATCTTCATTTACACAAAGAAAGTACTTCTATGGCTAGAAGAAAGCTCTGAACTTGCTAATTCTAAGGTTCTTTTCCTTTCTCGTCATTTACATCTTAATTTCTACAAATTGATGTTAATTTTTTCAATTTATTTTCATAGGAGTTTAATTTCATGGTTAATTTTAAGCCACCTGTTGTATACTTCAATGGTGGGTTTTTTGTTTTGGAATCAATCCTATGATTTAAAGGTTATTGTGTTTGTATGCAGTGTTGTTACAGACTTTTCAGAGCAAAGAAATTAGTAGATAGAAGACTCCTCATATAGAAATTAGAAACGTCCATGATATTATTTACCCAAGAAATCTTGGTTGGTTTTTTTTAATAAATGTGAGAAGAACAAGAACAAGAACAAGTAAAAACAGTAGAAGATTCAAAGGATTCTTCTATTGATGTTGAAAGAGCAAAAACTGAAGAAACCCAAGAAAACAAAATGGATATTGCTGATTCTGTTGTTAGACCATCATGGTTTATTCCATTTTTGTACAAAAGATTGTTTCTTTGAAGATTATATGATGTTGTTGGACATTCATAAACGAAATGAATCAATTAGAATGAAAAAAAACAAAAAAAAAAGGGATTATCTGCTGCGGTTGTTTGAACCGCAGCTAATAGTATTTTTGTCATTTGCTGCTACCACAAATGCTGCGGGTCAAAATCGCAGCATATAACGTGTAAAAAACCACAGCAGATAGCTTTTTTTCCACTAGTGCTAGAGTAAATTCGAGTAACCGAATGGCCTGCTATTAGGGGTGTGCAAATTTAGACCGGACCGGCGGTTGCATCCGGTCCGGTCTCCGGGTCTTATAATTTCGACATTCCGGGTTTCCGGTCCGGTCCGGTCTAAACCCGGAAAAATCCGGGTTGGACCGGATGAGACCGGATGCACTTAAAAATGATTTTGAAAGTGAACAATATTTACGATTGTTATGTATATACTTATTTAAAGGGCTTTAAATATTTTATTTTCAACACAAAATAATTTATTAATTTAAATATTTTAATTTCATAATAATTAATTAGCTAAATTATTTTTAAATATTTCATTTTTTAAATTTTTTTTGATATAAAAAATTAATTCCGGTCTAACCGGTCCAAACCCGGACCGGACCGGATGGAATCCGGGTTAGACCGGGACCGAACCGGATGGAACCGGTCCGGTCTCCGGTCTTAGCAAATTTGGGATTCCGGTCCAACCGGTTCCGGTCCGGTCCGGGTTTGGACCGGTGAACACTCCTACCTGCTATAGTAGGTAATATACCGAAAAAATAAACTGAAAATTAACGTAAAGTTAGAGAAAAATTATGAAAATTCACATAAAAAAATTCTAAAAATATTTGCCATTGTTTTTTTATAATTTTTTTCAATATGTTATTTTAATTTATCTTTTTTTTAAAAAAATAAAACTTGCGATAAATGGTCATTCGGTTAGCCGAGTTTGGTCTAGGCAAATACCCAATAAATTTTTGGGATTATTTATGGTTAATCAATAGGCGATATTATTGTTGAAAAATCATGAAAAAGTTAGATTACTATAAGTAATTTTTCCTTTATTTTTTACAATGAATATTAAAACTTAAAGTTTCTTTGAAATGCGTGTAAAAGTAAAGTTGACAAATAAAAATGATTTGAGAGAATATCATAAATTCATTTTTCATATTGCGTCATCTATATATATTAGAGGTATTTGGTAGATGGCTTTTACATTAGCCTTTTGATTAACTTTTGACTTGATAGTTTGTCAAACAGTCAAATAAAGTGTTGGACAAATGGATTTTAGGCTAGCTCAAAAGTTGGTTTTTATGTAAAAATAAAAAAAGTAATTCACTTAGCTTTTTGTTGGCTTTTGGCTCGTTGACCCACTTTTTCTTTGATTAACAACCAACATCCAGTATGTAAATTTACCAAACATCTCCACAAACAACTAGCTTTTTTAGCTAGCTCTAAAGCAACAAAAACGGCTAACATTTTCAATTGGTCAAACAAGCTAACTATAGAGCAAACAACCAACAACCAACAACCAATAGTCAAGTGCCAAACATCTCCATTATTTATTGGAATTTTTTAATTTTATTTTTTATCAATTGTCTTAACAATTATTTTTTATTACTCCCTCCGAATCATTTTAGATGTCTCATTTCCTTATTTGGCAAAATCATATCAATTGTTCCATTTCCTTTTTTGTCTATCTTTTTTTTTTTACCTAAATACCCCTACTTTTCCAATTCCTAATACCCAACTACCATCTTTACAATTAATTTAATCAATTAAAATACCTAACTACCACCTTTTTAATGAACCCCACACCACTTTAATAACCGTAAAAACCCAAATGGAACATCTAAAATGATTTGGAGGAAAGTATTTTTCTTTTTAATGTGTACTATATAGTGTCCATATCATTTTAAGGCCATGAAGTGAGGTTGCAAAGTTGTGCATGATGTTTAGGCTTAGCTGGGAAGGACAGTGGGACTCTTCTATTAAAGCATAAAGGCATTTGTGATATTTTTAGCCAATGGCTCCCAAAGCACCTGAGTTAAAGGTAACTTGCTCATCATCATCATATCCAGTGTATTCCGCTCATAAAAAACTATGATAAGGGTTTGAAAAGGGAAGATGACGACAACTCATACCCAGTAAACTTACAATACTCCTTGGGTTAATTGTCCTATTTATTTTTTTGACAATTATTTATCAAATATTTTAATTTATATTTTATTCCTAAATTGTAAAATAATATGTATTTAACGACTGAAATTTTATTTGATTGATCTCAACTCTCAATACAAAAATTATTAATACTAACTTTTAAATATTAAGGTTTTAAAAAGTGCATTGACACGTATTCAAAATGTTTTATTTAATATTTTTCTATTTTTAAATACTTCTACTAAATAAATATCTTATAAACTAAAAGATTAAAATTGAGTTCTAAATATAAGTAGTCTATGTTAAAAATCTTAATTGGAACCAAAAAACTCTAAATGAGTTAAGTGAGTTGAAATCAAATTGAAGTAATTAATCTGTTATCGATCAGCTCAAGGTTGTAATTTTATATTAGAAATATAATGCAAATATACAACACAAATTACAAACTACGGATTTGTATAGCTCTACTGTATGGCAATGAAACTCCTTGTTGTTTGAACACGTTGTTGTAGAATGCTTTGAAGATGAGTTTGCAAAAATGAATATCACTCGGAAAGTTGATACTAGTTGTAGCTGTATTTTGATATTTCTCCCACACTTGAACTTGCGAATAAGAAATGAAGTTCACAATAAGATACATAACTTCTCTATCACACTTAGTACGAAGTATGTAGAAGAAAATGAGTATAAGTTCTTGTAGATTAATGAAATTAGAAACTAAACAAAGAGTTAATAAGTCTCTTTAATTAAATGTTGGAGAGGAAGGCAAGAATACAGAAATTCTAAGAATAGGAAAATGATACAGAAAAATCAACAACATTTTCCTACATACAACTTCCTCTATAGCTTGCATAGTTTCAGCCCAACAAACATTTCCACCATATAATTGATTTTTTCAATTAGTATTAATGAATGAAGAAATTGAAGCGTACGTAACTTCGATACACTGATATAATAATGCTCGGACGAGCAAATGCAATACTTTCCAATAGCATTTTGTTTCAAAAGTGTGCAGAGTGATTAAACGAGCACATCCTTGCTCGAACAAGCAACGTCGTGTTTAAACTCGCTCTACAACATAATTTGCCTTTAGTGGGATATAATTAGCGACATCTAATTTAAATGTCGCTATTTCAAATTTCTTATAGTGTATATACAGGATTTAGTGACATTTATTAGACCCTTTAGCAAGATATTAAAAAGTTATACTAAAGCTTTTAGTGACATAAGATCTAGTGACATTTCTCGCAAATGCCACTATAGACTATAGTGACAATTACATATGCCACTAAAGACCAAATTAAGTATCGCTAAATCACTTATTGATGAAACTTAAAATAAAAATCAATAATTATTACACAAAAATATGAATTAAGAACATTTTTTAATGCTACTAAATTCAATGTCGCAAAAGGCTAAATTTGTTGTAGTGTCGGTTTATTTTTTGCGTTACGTACTTGCATTGTTTATTCGAAACCACTTTAGACCTAAGTTGTAATACATATTTGTCCCACTAATTATCTAGTATATGGGAAATGTCATATCATGCTCTAAATGTCCAACATTTTCGACCCAATTAACTAAACAATTAGGTTTTGATCAAGTAGCTTCTAATGTATTTATTTATGATCTGAATTTGAATCTAAATCTGACCAGACTTAAAAGCATTTGTTATATTGTAGTTTAATACTAATAACTTTCATAAGCCGTACAAGAATTTTGTTGCTGCTCTCTCTTCAGAACCAAATTTCATAGTTATTTGATGGAAAAACTTAAATGAATGAGATAAAAGTAAATATTGTAGAAATAGAGAATTTACAGTTGTGATGAAAATAAACATGAGAAAAATTTAATATAACCAATTAAAAAGGATTGAAGTGAGCCAAATTTATTAGGACAAAAAATAGAGTGTTAAGTTACGCGGCCTTATATGCATTAAAAACGATGATTGGTGATGATTTGAATACAAAAAATTAAATAATGGTTATTTATGAGGTTAATAAATCACTCTTATGTGGTAAGATGTAATAGGAGGAGAGTTTTGTTGTTTAAATTTATCTTTTTTGATTTTGTGTATTTTAATATTATTCTTTTTATCTTTTTGTGGTGATTTACAAATCCAATATTAATTTGGTTGGTTTTAGAGGCCATGTAAATTTCAATTTGAATTGAGTCAGGCTGCTTTAAGTTCTACTCCCTCCGTTTTCATATATTTTTCTCACTTTCCCCATTTGGAAATTTTTTAAAGTTTTTCCCATTTAGAATCTTTCTATTTTAGTAACCAATAGAATTCAAGGAAATTATTACACTTGCACTCTAATTTATAGAAATTAATTTACATGTTAATTTCCAATGCATTTACTTTACATATACCCAATGAAATTTAATGATATTATTACACTTACACTTTAATCAATATAATCTTTATTTTTTATATTATTTTACTCAACTCTCATAGTATCTATTTTGCAATTATAATTTATCTTGATTTCTTCCTAGATTCCAAATGGGAAGATAAAAAAACGGAGGGAGTACATTACAAGCAAAAAGCAATTTAACAAAAAGGTAGAATATTTTTTTTAAAAAAAAAGAATTATATTATAGATGATAGAAATTGCAATTAAAGATCTAAAATTTCATTGGTGAACGAAATTGAAATGAATTACTTTATTTCGAGACTTTTGTTGTCACAATTTAAATTCAATAGATGCCATTCAAATCGATAGCCTAAAGGGCCCAGCAAGAGTATTATCAATTACTCATGAATAGAGGTGTTCATTCGGGTGATTAGATTGGTTTCGGATGGGTGTCATTCGGTTTGGTTTGCATGTTACGCCGGGTCACACTCGGGTCGGTTAGTCACGGTTCGGTTGAAAGATCGGTTATTCGAGTTATCGGGTTAGCATCGATTCTGTGTCGGTTGAAGTTCGTTTCGAGTGTCAATCGGTCTCGGGTTGTCATCGGTTAATAATTGGTTCGGTTTTTCCGGGTACAGATCGGGTTCAGATTTTTTGTAACGAAATTCGGCTACGTATTACTAATTACCATCGATCAAGTCACTATCAGATTAAGTTGTTAGTCATTTTTTAATTGATGACATGATTCCCTTTACTTATAGCAAAATAGTTAAAAAATGGAAATCAATTAGTGATCATTATTACTTTGTTAATTTTACTTGTTTAACCGGAAATTAAAATTATAAAGTTCTATCAATTTTCATCTAATTTGATTAAAAGTACTTAGAATTTTGTATCCTTTCATAATTTTTCTCTAGCTTTGTATTAATTTTCAATTTATTTTTTTGGTAAATTACCTACTCTAACAGGTCATTAAGTTTTTTGGTAAAGTACTTAGAATTTGGTAAAATACCCACTATAACAGGTCATTAAGTTTATTTTCAATTTTACACTTTTCTCTTTTTCACGATTGTTCTAAAATATATTTTTTTAATAATCTTATCCACAAATTAACTGCATTTTAACAACTTATTTCTAAGATATACTTATTTTTTTTGTCTTAATTCTCCATCTTACTTCTCTTTTACACTAAAATTGACCTATTTTATACTGTGTCAGTACAAAATAAAATAAACAAAAAAATAATTTATTTAACCGTTTCACATTTTTATTTTACTCAATCTATGAAGATCCCACCTTTGGATCCCTAGGCCCTAATAGAAGATATGGTCATTCGGACATATATTAGACAACCTTAGAAAACACAATTTCAAGTGGACATTAAAGTCACCATCCCTACGTGAGGAAGGAACATAAGCTCATAACATGGTAAATGGGGCACAAACTAGCTATTTTGATTGATAGAAGAAATAAATGCACCCATGCTTCAACAACAATTTGCTTCATCTTGTTATTTAAGGAAATCTCGAGTAATATAGAAACGTATATCAAAATATAGAGTTAGTTAAAAGACCTTTCACTAGGTCTTTGCATCATTTAACAAATTTTATCTAATTGAATTTGTCATCTAAGCTGCGACGACGATCAACTCTAAATCAGATCCTAATTCGACTTAATTTGGAAAAAAAGATTCAATTTGAATTCAAAGAAGAGATATTTGTGAATATAATCTGACTCCAAATTGAAATCAGATCGAAGGTGGATCTCCAAAATAATCTGATAACTAGAATCAAATTTGACTCTGACTCTACCCTTACTCCGACTCGACTTGAATCTCTCTTTGACTCCGACTTTGCCCCAATATTTAAGTGCATGGTTTATTCTATATATATTTATATTTTAATATAGATAAAGACATTAATGCTAATGTTATGCAAACTTTTCTTTTATAAGATTCTATGAAGTCTTGCCAATTAATTAGAGAACAATATATTAATATCCTTTAATGGAATTACTTATAAAGAAAATTAGAAACAAATCAACTAAGAAACTTTTATATGATATTTAGAAATTTATATTAGAAATTAGGAATACACATATTAACTTATAACATCTTTTAATTTTTAAGTGTAAAAATTGGAATTTTCTTAAAAAGCAAAATAAAAAAAACACTACAAAAAAACATATGGGTTTTCAACGGAAAGGGACGGAGCTTTTCGACTCTTCAAAGCGCCCAAAAAAAGTTTTTTGACGCTTCGGAAAGCGTCTAAAAAATGAGTGTTACAAATCTTCGACACTTTTTTTAGACGCTTATTTGCGCTGGTAAAGTCTAGATTTTCAATGCTTATTAACGTTGAAAGTCGTTTTGGCGCTTAAATATTTGCAAGATCTCTACTGTATTTGAGACACTAAAATGCGTCTACTGCATTTAAAAAAAGCGTCTAAATTATAAAGATTTTAGACGCTTTAAAGCGTCTAAATATACAAAGATTTTAGACGCTTTAAATCGTCTAAACATACAAAGATTTTAGACGCTTTAAAATATCGAATATTCGAAATCAAAATTGGAAGCAAATCATGCTTTTCATCATCCAACAATCGGATATTTCATATTTTTAGATCCGGATCGATTCGATATCCAATTTTAAACACTCATAATATATATATCCACCGTTCGTCTACCTACCTAATATTAAAATAATTATCCGTGCATTGCACGAGGTTCTATACCGATCCTTATAAAAAATATAAAGATCCACATAATTAGACTGGGTTTATGATTTATTGTTATATTGATTCAAACATGTACTATTTGAACGATTATATGAATTTAGTTTATTTGAGTTTTATGTCCTCACTTTTGAGTTGCACTATGATTCCATGTAAGTCTCTTGTTTCTGAATAATGTTTCACCGTTTGAATCTTAACATTTTATATTGGTCCACAATTAATCTATAATTGAAAAAAATTATATGACATAATTTTAATGATGATTTTTTTTTAAATTCTTGAGTCGATTGATAAAATTAAAGTTGACGCACTGCAAATATGATCCACTCTAACTTACGACCCATTTTGTTAGTGGTATTAAATGATAGTAATGAGAATTATTTAGAATTTCATCAAAAGTTTCATATCATTTCTTTACCACCATTTATTACCACCTACCAAACGGGTCGCTAAGGTGTGTTTGAATTGATGAAAATAAAAGGAAAGAGATTGAAAGATTCCTTATTTGAATAAATAAATCATAGGACGGTGATTTAAAGAGATTAAAATTAAATGAATAATTTTTATTAAGGTAACAATCTTTCTTATAAAGAAAAATATTGGGAAAAATTTTCATCTCCTTAGTATCCTTTTCTCCTCAACATACCTAAGTTACTTTCTTTTTATTTCTCTGTTTTTTTTCCTTTTCCATTCTTTTTCATACCCCTTTATTTTTTCAAATCGTTATCCAAACATAATTTAAAGATAGAAATAATTAACCACACTGAAAATAACATTAATAGATTAGTCATAACTCATAAACAACTAAATAGTGTTGATTATTTGTTTAGCTAAAGTAAAAATAATTTAATCTGTTTTTTACATGTTAGATTCTTTGATGATGTACTCATAGATCTAATATAGTTTAGTCTGTTTGGATTAATTGTGAAGTAAAAATAATTTAATTTAAGCAAAGGGCAAAGCCAATCTTAAAGATACATTTGTATTGTAACCAAAGGCCTCTAGAATGTCCCATAAATCAACTACTAGTTTCTGGCCACATGGTTGGATTTATAATCACTAATAGTCACAGATAACATAATGATTGAAGAGAAAATTAGATCAAAATAAGTTATAGTCCTATTTAGGGCGAAAACGGTTTGATTTGATCAGGTCTGACATTAAAATCACACCAATTTAGAAATTTTAATCTAAAATTTTTCAGACCAGACCAGACCATTTAAATCACCAGACCGGACTGGACCAAACCGTTTTACAACGGTCCAATCTGGTTTGGTCTACGATTTTTCATTTTTATATTTTTATCCAAATTAATATATGTATTTATGCAAATATTTCATACTTACAATTAAATTTGTAATTAGTTGATAACATTAACATCATTCAAGTATATATTGCTATATAAAAAAACTACATCTTAAAATATTTAGGTAGCAACTTAATTTTATAAATACAAAATTATGGTTTTCGATCATAGTACGGTTTGTGGTCTGGTCTGGTCTGAAAAAGAAAAAAATCGAGACCTGGCCGTAATTTAATTTGAAAAAAAACCAGATCAGACCATTTAAACCGTAGACCAGACTAAATATTAAAATTTCGGTTTGGTTTACGGTTTAGACCAAACTTTATTTAGCCCTATACTATACTTGTATAGAGATTTTTTAATAATACGGTATTATGGTTATATCAAATTGGAAAATGTTGAGGTAATTATTAATTTTAAAAAAATTATAAATTAAATTTTTTTTAGAAGGATGGTTAAAGGGTTAAGTCGTATAAAATGGGTAGGTCTAGATTAAGTCGCATATTTTGTGTGAGTTTGGCTTTTAACCACTTTATAAATGTAACTACTCGAAAAATTATACATAATATTTTGGAGGAATTAAGTGGTGATGATTTGAATTATTCTTCACCGTTTATTAAAGATAAACAATTCAAATAAGTAGATGAATTACAAATAAGGGCTGATACAATAGCTAATACCATTAGATTTCATTTCACACGTGCTTCTTGTAAGATAACTTGGATCTCGTTTTCTTATCCAAAGGTTGATGAAATGGAACAATCCATTCAATCATCAGTCGGGTTTGATGTCAATATCAAGTTATCTGGTATGTTATTTTTTCATTTCTTCACCAATGTAAATTATTTATGTTAGAATAAGACTCAATAATCTAAGTAAAAACAATGCAAGAAAGAGTATAAAGAATTTCAAATCAAATGGAAATCACACCAAGATTTGGGAGGTGGAGAAAATCCCAACATCAATGTGATGTTGGACTATAAAACTTCACCCTTAACAACAATTTGATGAGTATTATTGATGATTTGAGTGTTGTATACAAGAGCTTCTTAGATTGATCAACAAAGCATGAATTGATCAAAATCCCCAAATTCCTTTCACTAAACCCTAAGAAGTTTATGTGGCTCTCCACTCAATCCTAATGACTATTTACAAGAATGATATTACAATCTATGATTACAAGGGTTTATTAAGCCTTATATAGGCTTCGGAACCTAAAGAAACAATATAAGAATGTCCAAGAACTGAATATGAAATTCGTATAAAAACTATTCATCCCTATAAACCACTCGACCGGGTCGAGCGGGGGTCGAGCGAGAGATCAGAATGTAGACAGAAGGTTCTGATCTCTTGCTCGACTGGTCGAGCCAAGGTCGAACGACCAGCAGGGGCTTCCAAACAACATGTAACTTCATCAAACTTCATCATAACATCCACATATCATCCCAAACCCTTTAAGCACACATATACATCATATTACAAACATCACTTAGGCTTTATTGAGTCACCACATCCAACAATTTGTAATATTTCTTACAATGATATTATCTTAAGTATGCGTGTTTAAAGTTTGATGGATATATTTCTCTATATTCATTCTTATTCCATATACGTTTAATTTAATTAGTAATGTTGATGGCATAATGATTTATAACATGTTTTTAGAGATATAATATATACATGAATTTTTTTAGGGAAATTTCATGTGGTAATCCTGAGGTTTAGAGTTTTCCACGTGGTAACCAAAACTTTTAAAAAATCCACGTGGTAACCCTGAGGTTTACGTAATTGTTCTACCGTAATCTTTTTGCACATAAAAACGTTAGCAAACGTTAATTTCAAAGCTTTAGGGCTGTTGTACGCTTATTTATGCGACTCAGCATTTCAAATGACATCAGTTTCAACCTTTTTCCCCATAACATAAACTCCAACTCTACCATTTTTCATCCAAATCATATATTTTCCCCAAAATCCAAAGATAGTAGAGTTACGATTTGTATTTTCACAAATTCTTGTGAAAGACGGTCTCTTTGAGAGACCATCTCTAATTAAGTCGGCCCATAAAGAAAATGTAGAGCAAAAATAGGCATTAAGCTATAATGGACTGGGCCTAAGAGACGTCTCTCAAAAAGACGGTCTCTCAGGAGAATAGCTCTTATGTTTTGGTGAAAAAAAGGTTGATAGTTATGACATTTGAAATGGTGAGTCACATAAATAGGCGTACAACAACCTCAAAGCTTCGAAATTAACGTTTGCTAACGTTTTGTTAACGTTTTATGTGCGAAAAGGTCATGGGGAAACAATTTGGTAAACCTTAGGGTTACGACGTGGATTTTTTAAAAGTTTTGATTTCCAAAAGCCCTAATTTTTTATGAATGTAAAAGAAACTATTAAACACATCTATTGATTATCACATCATGTTTTCAAATTCAAATTCAAGTAAAGCATGAGGTAATATACAAATCACAATCTAAAGAAGTGAGTCATTTTGTTATATAGGTTTGATGATAAGAAGATTTATCATAAAATCATAAGATTATATTTTTTTTGGTTTTGAAATACTTCTTTTGTTTTGAAATACTTATACTCAATTGTGACATGTAATATGAGAAATATCATTATTAATAAGTATATTAAAGAGAAAATAGTATAATTTTCACCAAATCTAAAACACTTTATAGGAACTGATTTGATAATCGAAATATAAACCTCTCTAGTCTCTAATTATCTACTACAAATTCTTACTTGAGACTCTTGTGTTAAGACGACTCTCAAAAGCCCAGTTCAATTCTAAATATATATTATTACAACTTTAAATATAGATTTTGGGTGGACTTTTGAGATTCGTCTTAACAAAATACGTTCTCTGAAAAGAGCACATCTCCACTATACTAGTCGTGGGTGTCAAATTCTGAGGTCCAAGTTGGCAAATACGCCAAAGTCCCGCTTGGGAAATTTTTAGACGGTCAGAAATTCTCGCGAGCAGCCTCACGTGTCACCATCGTCTTTTCAAAAACCAAGTACCTAACTTATTTTACTTTTCTTTTACCTCATAGACGTTATAGTCTAGATTCCCCCAAAAAATCAAAGTTTTCCTTTTATCCAAAAATAAATTAAATATTTACCATCTCACCCATTGGGAGGTAATTTATGCATACTGGATTAAGATTTTAACATCATTATTATTATGTTATCCCTCTTATTAAAGAAGAAGAAGATTTTAAATATTACATCCGGCTGTTTTTAAGAAATGTTATACATCTGACTTATATTTTGCATTGTTTATTATTTTATGATTTTACATAGTAAAGTTATTATAAAAGAAAAAATATAGTAATGTGAGATTTTATTTTAATTTATTCGTATCACTGTAGTTTCTCGTAATTAAATAGTGTTTTCGAATAAAAGAATGCTAGCAATTAAGATATATCTTAATTATATACATTACCTGAATTAATAATAATCAAAAAGTATTCATTAAATTCTTACCTCTTTATTCAAAATAGTGTAACTAGAGAAAAAGTTAAATATACTCTAAAAATAATGTGTATGCTGTGAATAAATAGTGGATTGATCTAATATAATGCACGTACTTTATTGAGGTTGTCTCATCATGAGACGATCTGAATTTTGTCAGCCTAAACTATTTTTAAAAAAATGCTTCTTGTACGGTTTATTAGAGATAAAGTCTATTTTGAATATCTTTTTTTTAAAAAAACACCTAGGGACACGTGACCTGGTAAGCTCTAATATACATACGTCACTGTCTATGAGAATGCGTTTAAAATATTTTGCGTGAAGTTTGGTGGAAATGATAACGGGGTTAAAGAGAAGATAAAAAACAAGTGAATAATAGAAATTAGTGGTTAAAATGGAGAGAAAAAATAAATTTGTAGATGAGATTAAAAGAAAAAAAAAACCATGCCAAAAAGAATAAAAATAATTAAAACAAGTGAAACAAACTAAAGTAGAAAAGAATGCAAATTAGAAGGGAAAGAGTTAAATCTTATTAACTTAATAAAAATTTATAACTCGTACAATATACTCTCCCTAATTTATTGTGTCATTTGGTTTTTTATTTTGTCAATGCACATATTCAACTGTAAATATTCTAAATTTGTTTAATTAAAAATTATAAAATTTGATTTTAATAAAATTTACATCGAAACGAATCAAACAAGTTTCTTTCTGATTATATTTTAATTTATAGATTAAAAATAGAATACAAATTAAAAATGACTCGCCACAATAATACTAACGACCCATTTGGTAGGTGGTAATAAATGTTGGTAATGAGAATGAAAAACTAGTATAATTTTTGTTGAAAAATCTCTTGGTTACTTTAATGGTCATGGTTGTCCAACTTCAATCAACTCATTTTATTCAGGAAATTCATTCCAATGCATTACCTTTGGAAGAGGTGATATTAAGTGGTAATGAAAATTTGTATACAAAAAACTTTTTTGTGATCAAAATTTCATTACCATGGGAATGATATGAAACTCTTAATGAAATTTTACGCTATAAATCATTCCCACTAGCACTATTTATTAACATTAACCTAACAGGTCATAAATAAAATGGAGCATTTATATCTTCTTAGGAACACTAAATTCTCTTTGTTACTGTATCCTGCATGACACAAAAGTATTTCTATATTTCTAAATTCTAAATAAATAAATAAAATGCAAAGAAAAAATGGGCATTAATAAAGGTCGCCACCCTTTTCATTTTATCGCTACCCCTATTTTAATGACTTGATAAAAATGCCCCTGGACTTAAAATTTGCAAACCAAACTTCAATCTCACTCAATAACACTTTTAATAATCATAAACAAATATAAAATTACTTTTAAATGATAAAAAAATTAAGATATTAAATATTAATTAAATAATAACTTAGTTTGATAATTCAATTTTAAATAAATATAAATTATTTATTTAATATTTTAGTATTGTTATTGTTAATTTATTTAAACTTGAATTATTAAATAATAATAACTTAAAAAATAATTAAAATAAATAAAAAGAATTAAATTTCCAAAAAGAATTATATTTTTAAAAAAAATAAAAAAAAATTGAAGAACAGGCCTCAGTCGCACAAAACGTGCGACCAGACCATGGTAGAGTCGCACAAAACGTGCGACTGGACCATGGTTGAGTCGCACGTTTTGAGCAACTCAACCATGGTCTGGTCGCACGTTTTGTGCCACTAGGCCGTATTTTTGAATTTCTTTTTATTTTTTTTTTGAAAATTTAATACTTTTTAATACAATTATTAATTTATTTTATTTTTATTATGTAATTATGTTTATGTTTTATTTGTTTAAATTATTTATTTATTTTATTTTTATGTACTTAAAGTTATTACTCCATTATATATTAATATTATACTACTAAATAAATAAACACTTAATTAACAACTAAAATTTAATTAATATATTAATATTATACTACGAAATAAATAAATATTTAATTATTTTATTCAAATTAATACTAAGTGAGTTTTAGAACTGATAAAAGTGTTAATCACCATTTTTACGAATTGGGAAAAAAAAATTACCATGTTTTCCTGTTCCTTCTGTGCTGAACCCACTAGTCCATTTCCATACTGATTCTGATTTCACTTTCTGTTTTTAATTCAATATTTCATCATTTCAGCTTTTTCGACACATTTCTCTGCTATAAAATCCCACCAAAACTAAATCCCAATTCCCCCTTCTCTTCTTCCTTCTCCTCTTCTACTTCCTCTCTAAATCTTGTTCTTCATTCAAGTTTCTTCAGAAACTCCCTCAGATTCTCTTAATTCACTCAACTTTCCTCTTTTCCCCCTTTAAATCTTTTCAAAATCCCTTTTCAGGGCATAATTCATAAACATAACTGTGTAAATCTGGTATTGTTAATCATCTTCTAAAATCCCTTGATGCTGAATATCTGGGTTTTAATGTCTGAAATTCATGTCTCCAATTCTCAATGAACTCTTTCTTTCTGGGTTGATGATAAATTCTACATATAAACATAGAACCCACCTTGTTCATTCCTTCTCAGTTGTTTTCCTTTACTGGTTCTACTACATCTCATAATCCTAACTATAAATCCAGATCTAAATAATATATACTACTATACCAATACCAATATACTCCCAATAAACAAGAATCCCCTGTTTTTCAAGTGGGTCTTTAAATGGGTTCATCTACTGGAATTACATCTCCTGGGTCATCATCATCTCTGCAGCAGAATTCAAGCTCTGATGAAAGGAAAAGGAAGAGGATGCAATCGAACCGCGAATCGGCAAGAAGATCAAGGATGAGGAAACAAAAGCATTTGGATGATCTGATGGTTCAAATTAATAATCTTAGAACAACCAATAATCAGGTTTTGAACAATATTAACATTACTACCCAACAGTTTGTTAAGATTGAATTAGAGAACTCTGTTTTGAGAGCACAAATGGCGGAGCTTAATAGCAGATTCCAGTCTTTGAATGAGATCATTAATGCACTAAATTGTGGTAATAATAATCAAAATCTGGGTGTTTTAGGGTGTGATTATGGAAGAGATGGGGTGTTTTCGATTATTCCAGAGCCTTTTACAAGTGATGGGTTTGTGATGAATCCATGGAATTCTACTGATTATGCAAATCAGCCTATCATGGCTTCTGCTGACATGTTCCAGTATTAATGACCATGTTACTTTCGTTTAAGGATCTTAATTTAATGGGGTTAATCCCTGTAATTTTCTTTTTTTCTTTTTGGGTTTTACTTAGGAGGGGTTCATAACTTAATATTGAGTAAGTGCAACCATAATCATCGCATCGTGTCGACCGCGTTGTAAAGGTTTTTAAAATAAATAACCGATATTGCTCGTGCTGTAAAGGTGTAAAAGGAATCATATATTAGACTGAATCAAGGGATGTTTTGTGATTTTGACCGATATTTAGGCATCATAATATGATGATAACTGCATTATTTCTATTACTGCGTCACCGTTTCATTATCACAACTGAGACGTTGCCCTATTTTTACACTATGTTTGGTACTACTAGGGTATGGGTTCCGGGTGGGTTATAGCATATGGTTATAGTGGGTGTTTCTGTAAATGAATGAATCAATGAACTACGTACATAAGAATCTAAACCCGAGTTTGCCTATATTATGGTCCAGTTAGTGTAATTAAAAATTCTAATAATAGTAAACGTTGTAACTCATAACTCGATGGAATAACAGTAGGTAATCAGGTTCAGCATATACATGCTAAAAAATGAGTATTGGGCGCAAATTGTTTAATATCTTTGTTCAAGCTTTTTGGGTCCAACCGGAGATGTTCAAAACAAACTTAATAATTTAAAATTTATCCGATTTGCTAATCGAACTTGAATTGGCTCGATACAGATGTCCAATTTTAAATTAACATAAAAAATTTATAACTCAAAATCAACCCGACAACCCAAATGAACACCTTTAGTTTAGTGCTCATTTCACAACACAACCAAGTGAAAATTGTGTACAATAATTTCCTTTTTCACCTCTAGCTATTTAATTTTCCCAAAATATTTTTTTTATCATGGGATTTGATTATAATTTCTTTAAAGAGAATATACCACATATAAATTATAATGATTTTATAACAATGACGGTCTATTTTTCACCACATTGATTGTTAGGACTTAGGATGGTAATTGCTACCCTTTAAATAAAATTTTATAGATTAGAGCACACCTTAAACTTACAATACTTAGTTTATACATGGTGCCAAGAAAAATGAATGCTTTAATATTTAAAGTATTAATTTTAACATTTTAAATGTAGTAGTAGACAATAATTTACATGAATTAATTTAAATTGATTCACAGTGATATCATTTTAATTAATGAAAATTAGTGTAAATAATATTTGACAAATATATGTATGTGGAGTTTCGATCATACTTTTTATTTAGATTTTTTCTCCACAAAAGATGTACTATGTTAATTGCTCGTGGTAGGAGTTTTAAAGTCCAACATACATATGCATAAGGCACTTTGATTAAAGATGAGCTCATCTTACAACTAGGAATGGGCATGGGTTCTCGACCCTAAGTGTCTAGATCCGATTCGACCCTAATTTTAAGGGTTTGGGTCTACTTATTTTTGGACCCTATGGATTCGGGTCGAATATGGGTCTCTGACTCTAGGGTCAGGGTCCGGGTCTACACGTTTGAGACCCAGATTTGACTCAAATCTGACCCATGTACCCATTTACATTTTTTTAAAAAAGTTATATAATAGCTATCATGTGTATTTAATTATTTGATTTGAGATTTTGTTATATTTCTGAACATTACGTGATTTTGAACTTTGTCGGTTCATGTAATTTAAAATGTGGTCGTCGTATTTATACTTTAAAAATTAAAGACTTGATAAATATTTCGGTATAAGAACTTGAATGTTGGAAAACTTCATAAATCTATTCGCTCAATTAGTATTAAGTATTAAAAGATCCTCTTTAGTTGAAAAGGTTTAAATGAATTTATGCGAATGGTCGAAATTGTACTTCATAATATATTTTAGAAAAATTCCAGGTTACAAAAAAAAAAAAATTTGTTGTGGACCAAGATCCAGACCCTAAGGGTCTGGGTCCAAAATTTGCAGACCTTACGGATTTAGGTTCGGGTCTGGGTCTAGTTGGACCCGACCCAGATCTAACCCATACCCATCCCTACTTAGAGCACTCTCAATGATGATGAAAAAAAGAGTTCTCACTAATCTCTTTCAACACTTTCCCTCTTATCACCATTAGATTTTTTGTGTGGAAAATTTTGATATTAAGGTTTATCCCATTCATGAAGAAAAAAAGTTTCCTCACTACTCTCTCATACTATATATTTTAACCCACCTTATTTTCTTTATCTACCCTAAAATTTTATTGAGACAAAAAAAATAATTCATAAAATATTATGAAGATATAATATTAAGAGTTAAAAAAATTAAAAATAAAAAGATCAAACACATTAAACCACTTGAATACTAATTTAATAAAATTAGAGAGAAGAGAATTTTTGAAGTGTGTCAAAAAATAGTAAAATGGGTGTCTATTTTTGAGATTTTTTTTCATGAATGTTTGTATAAAGTCTTTAAAAATTAGAAATTATGTGTAAAAAGTAAAAAAATGCGCCAATGCGGTGTATTTATTTATATTGGTGGTGGAGCCCACTATGAGGAAACCTAAAAACTTTCCTCCCATTGAGATTTTTTTTGTAACATTTGAGAATTTTTTTTGTGAACATTCACTAGTGGGATGCTTTATTACCAAAAGAAAATCCTCACTCAAATAGAAAAACTTCATCAATGTGATAGCTCTTACAACATTACAAATAGGTACCTGAAATCAATTTTACAGTTGAGAATATTGGATAAATGGTCATTTAAAACTTTCTTCAACAAGCATATTTTTATTCTTTGACAATTCTATTAAAATACATTTATCTTCTTTGACTATATTTTATAATGGTTGCAATAGAGTTGTTGGAATATGCTTATAAATTGTATGTGTTGTATCATTCATTTGGAAACATACAATTTTGATTCTATTATCTCTTCTTCTATTCATTCGTGCAAAAGTGGTATTTGTTCCACACCTCAAGTAGTGAGTATACGTTGCTTTTGGAGCCGTGTGTTAATTAAATTTGGGAAAGTACTATCTATTTACACTTAGAATAGTCGGGATATAACTTTCTTAATACAACGATGAGTTCGTGTCACACCCATTTCCTTATCAAACACACGCTAAACAAAACTCAAAACACTTTCTCTCATAACAAATGATATACATATTATCATTACTAATTTGCGTTGATAATTATAACCATAAGACTTTATAAAGACGCTATATAAAAAGGCCTATATTTCTAGCGACCGGTGCTCTCTTGAGAGACCGTCTTTTGTAAAGATGACTTTTAAAAGTCCAGCCCAAATCTATATTTAGAGTTGTAACAATACATATTTAGAATCAAATTGGGATTTTGAGAGCCGTCTTTACAAAAAACGGTCTCAAATAAGAATTTGTGTTCCACCAAAAGAGGTGAGTGGAGAGGTCCAGTTATAGGCACAACCTCAAATCATAACCAAACTCCTATTGGAAGACAATGAGAAAGACGTACGTACAACACCATGATAATGATACCAATAATATTAGTACTATTGTCTATTTTTTCTAATCAACCAAGTGTCTTTCCCTTCCCAACCTTTATATATTTACTTCATCTTTTCCTATGCATAACAACAGCAATTGCAAAAATATATCTTGATACATGGCTATACAAAACAAAAAAAATTGTAAAATTTGTAATTTGTTTTAACAATACAAACACTACTATCTCTTATTCAACCTATTAGTTCCATTTGGTTTTTCACACTTGCCGAGACAACATTTTAACCTTTAGTATTTCTAATTGTTTGTAAATTAAAATTATAAAAAGTAGATATTAATAATCGTTGTATTGAGACGAATCAAACAAGTTCCCACATTTCCCACATGACTATGTTTTAACTTATAGATTAAGAATAAAATACAAATTAAAAGTGATAAGTGAATATTGAAAAAAAAATTATAAGACTAATGGTTAGAATAGGAGGGATGTAATTTGTAACTCGTTTCAAATTGAATGCATAATTTCTAGCAAATCTCATAATTTCTAGTAACTTCACTTTAATATTTTTATATTTTTTATGGTCCCTACATGTTTTACACTAACTTTATTAAAATATTTTTTTTATTAATTGCGTTTTTTATATTTTTTTTCACTAATTTTCATTCAATATTTTTAATATTTATGATTTCTCTTTTTCCCCATCAAGTTTATTATTTAATAAATAATATCTTTACTATCTAATGAAAGTAATAATAATGCGGAAATTAAGATTAAGACACAAGTTTAGGGTTAAGAATACGTTTTGTATTAATTATTATGATTACAATGAGGCCCTATATATACAAGCTACATATAAGCTAAACTAGGAAACATAATAAATACAAATATTACAATCCCATAAATCAAGCCAAATATTCTCTAAATATACACTAAATATTTACTTTCCTACACTCCCCCTCAAGTTAGGTCTTCGGGTCTCCAATACCTAACTTGCACAAGGTTTGCTCGAAAGTTTCTGAAGATACGGCCTTCGTGAGAATATCTGCCAACTGATCTTTTGATCTGACAAAAGGTAGACTGATGATCTTGTTATCTAGTTTCTCCTTGACAAAGTGTCTATCAATTTCAACATGTTTAGTACGATCATGTTGAACCGGATTCCCTGATATGCTTATTGCTGCTTTATTATCGCAAAAGAGTTTACATGTTTTGCTAACTGGAAGATGCAACTCACTCATGAGTTTCTTTAGCCATATAATCTCCGTAACTCCTTTTGCGATACCTCGAAACTCTGCTTCAGCACTTGATAAAGCCACAACTTTTTGCTTCTTACTCTTCCATGTAACCAAATTCCCTCCTAGAAGGGTAAAATAACCTGAAGTGGATCTCCTGTCATCTCTATCTCCTGCCCAGTCTGCATCAGTATATCCCAAGAGATCTAAATGACCATTTTTGCCAAAGAAAATACCTCTACTACTCGTTCCCTTCAAGTACCTCAGAATCCTCATCACTGCTGTCATATGATGGATTTGTGGTTTATGCATAAACCGACTGACGACTCCCACTGCATAAGCTATGTCAGGTCTCGTATGCGATAGGTATATGAGCTTACCTACCATCCTCTGATATTGAAATCTATCTGCCAGTTTTTCCCCTTCAATTATTTGCAAGCCATGATTCATCACAATAGGGGTATCTGCTGGCTTACAATCGAACATTCCTGTGGTTGCTAACAAGTCGAGTATGTATTTCCTTTGACTAATGAAGATTCCTCCTTTTGATCTCAGAACTTCAATGCCAAGGAAATACTTAAGCTGTCCCAAATCTTTCATCTCAAATTCCTGAGACAATTGCCCCTTAAGAGCTTCAATTTCTTCTTTATCATCACCTGTAATAATCATATCATCAACATATATAATTAAGCATGTGACAAGATTATTCTGTCTCTTAAAAAACAGAGTATGATCTGAATTGCTTTGCTTGTACCCAAACTTTATCATAGCTGCTGTAAATCTGCCAAACCAAGCTCTAGGAGACTGTTTCAAACCATAAAGAGCTTTTCTCAATTTACACCCTTCACCTTCTTTATAACCATCAGAAAAACCAGGAGGAACTCTCATATACACCTCTTCTTCTATCTCTCCATGTAAGAAAGCATTTTTAACATCAAACTGGTGCAATGGCCAGTCCCTATTAGCAGCAACTGAGAAAAGAACCCGGATTGTATCTATCTTTGCAACAGGAGAGAAAGTTTCAGAGTAATCAACCCCATATGTCTGAGTATATCCCTGTGCAACCAATCTCGCCTTATAGCGTTCAATAGTACCATCAGCATGATACTTAATCGTATAGACCCATCTGCATCCCACTGTTCTCTTACCCTTCGGTATCTCGCACTTTTCCCATGTCTCATTCTTGTCAAGTGCCATAATTTCTTCCTCCATTGCCTTCTTCCATTTCGGATTTTTAAGAGCCTCATCGACATTTCTCGGTATATCACTGGAATACAAGGAAGTATTGAAAGCTAAAGCACTTTCAGAAAGAACCGGATCACTTTCCCTGTCAATCGGATATCTAGATCTCTGTGCCTCAAAATCTGGATCATATCTCTTAGGGGGTATACCCCTTGTGCGACGAGGAGGCAACTCATACCTGTTTGAGTCACTAACAGGTGGAGGAACAGTACTATCAACAGTATCAACAATATCAGCAGTATCAACAATAGGCTCAAGCTCAGAACATACCTCAGGAGAACTCGGATGCTCATCAGACGGGGTTGACTGGGGCTGAAGAGGAGATACTATGCAAACAGAATCAACATCGGTAGTACCGCTTACTTGCTCTTTTGGTCCCATATCAGTCACAACTGGGGGTAAAGAAGTCAACAGCCAGCTTAGGTCATCACTCCTACTCTCCCCCTGAGAACTATGCTGGGTGTAATAAAAAGTATCCTCAAAGAAATCGCAATCCATAGTGATGTAGATGCGTTTCTGAATAGGGTCAAAACAACGATACCCTTTCTGATGTACTCCATATCCAACAAACACACATTTGAGGGCTCGGGGTTCAAATTTAGTACGACTGTGCTTTGGAAGGTGAACAAACACAACACAGCCAAAGGTGCGAGGGGGTAAGGAATGATGAGAAGGTAAAGAAACAAAGGAACCCAATGTGGCCAAAGGTGTTTTGTAGGCTAAAGGTTTGGAAGGAAGACGATTGGTTAGGTAGGTTGCGGTAGCAATGGCTTCAGGCCAAAAACACGGGTGTATGGGAGTCATAATAGGAGCAGCGCAATCTCAAGCAAAGTACGGTTTTTTCGTTCAGCGACCCCATTTTGTTGTGGTGTGTATGAACAGGAAGTTTGATGAATCATGCGATGTTGAGAAAGAAATTCTGTAAGGCCAAAGTAATAAATTCCCCATTATCGAGCGTAAGATTTGTGGTGTGGCATGAAACTGAGTTTTAAGCATATTATAGAAGGTAACAAAGACAGAATAAACTTCAGATTTGTGTTTCAAAAAATACACCCAGCTCATACGAGTACAATCATCCACAAACAGAACATAATATGAAAAATTATGAATAGCAAAAACTGGAGCTGGGCCCCACACATCAGAATGTATTAAAGAAAACGGGCTCGTCGAACGAGTCAAACTAGGAGAGTAGGATTGTTTATGACTTTTAGCAAGAACACAAGTTTCACACTTAAAAGACATAACATTGTTCTTATAACAAGGAAATAAATGCTGTAAATAAGCTAAAGAGGGGTGACCCAAGCGACGATGCCACATCCAGAGGTGACGATCAGAAGGACCACGAGTAGGCAAAGCTTGACCATTTTGAGTCGTCTCGTCTACATAGTATAATCCTCCTCGTTCAGTACCATGTCCAATGACCTTCCCCGTCTGGACATCCTGTACAACACAACCAGAAGAAGACATAAGAACGGTGCAATCAAGTTCTTTAGTCAATTGACTAATGGATAACAACTTATGAGACAAGTTCAGAATAAATAAACAATTATTTAAATGAATAGACGATGACACATCAATAGATCCTGAACCATGAACTCGAACTAAATCACCACTTGCTGTTTGTATGTGAGTACGGGGTGTCGACCCAAAAATTTTAATATCATTTTCATCAAAAGTCATCGTATCCGTAGCTCCACAATCAAAAATCCAAGACGAGGAATTAAAAACAGAATTATTGGATTTAAAAGAGGTGGGCCGTGTGACTTGGGCCCATCCCTTGTTCATTTGCACGGTTTGACATTGAGCACTAGGGTTTGATACTTTTGATTCTCCTTCTTTTAAAAGAGCTAATTTAGGAAAGAATGTTACTCCTTCCCTTTCTCTCTCATCCGTCGGCTTCAAGGAATCCATGGCAGCCATGGTTCCTTCCTTCCCTTGTTCTGATTTTAAACTATGAAAAAACAAACCTTCCTCCTCTGTCTCTGTGCCGCCGGGTAGATCTACAGCAACCATGGCCTTGCCGCCGGCCCGGTTCACCGGTGGCCTGGTGGCGGCCTTCTTCTTCTGTAGGTCCTCCCACCATTCGGGGTAACCTATGAGTTTAAAGCAGCTTTCTTTGTTGTGTCCCTTGCCATTACAATGACTGCATCTCAGGTTAGTTCGATCTTCACGCCGGAGTGATGATTTTTCTGACCGGTGGGTGGCCAGACCGGAGCCAAGTTCTGAGGGACCCCGTCCCTGTGATGAAACGTGGTTCATAATACCACGCCTAGCAACTTCCCGTCGTATGACGGCATACGCCATGTCCGGTGTGGGCAATGGTGTTTGGTTTAATAAGTCTCGAACATCCTTGTCAAAGGTGACATTTAATCCGGCCAAAAATTGATATAATCGCTGTGTTTGCACATAGGAATTAAAAATAGTGATATCATCCGAATGTTTCATGGGATTAGGCATCCTCCTGTCAATCTCGATCCAAAGAGTGTTTAATCTACTGAAATAAATTTCAATAGTATCATTATTTTGTTTAATGGCCGCTGCTCTTGAACTCAGATCAAAGATCTGGAGTTCATCTCGTCCCGATCCAAGTAGGGTTTCAATTCCTACCCATAAATCCCATGAAGTATTATAGTCAAGAAATTGATTGACTAATTCTGGTTCAATATTTGCAATAATCCAAGAAAAGACCATTGCATCTCTTTGTTTCCATGCTTGATAATTCGGATCTGTGATGGAGGGTGGGGCGGCAGTGATGTGACTGAGTCGTCCCCGCCCTTCGAATGCCCGGTAAATGAGGCGACACCATCTGGTGTAATTGTGATAACTCAGTTTTTCAGACAGTTTTAATTCCGAGCCCATAGATGAGGACTCATTATTCTGATTTTTCTGCATTTTCTGAAATAAGGTAAACATATGCTCCATTTGAGCCATGGAAACAAGCTGGTTGTCAGGGTTGTGTTTCGGTTCGGTATTTTCTGTGGGTTCCATTGCAGGTAAAGGTGAAGGTAGGTAAAAGGTAAATGATGAAAGCCGAAAAAAGGTTTCGCCGGTCCCGAAAAAAACCTTATGGCTCTGATACCATGAAAGTAATAATAATGCGGAAATTAAGATTAAGACACAAGTTTAGGGTTAAGAATACGTTTTGTATTAATTATTATGATTACAATGAGGCCCTATATATACAAGCTACATATAAGCTAAACTAGGAAACATAATAAATACAAATATTACAATCCCATAAATCAAGCCAAATATTCTCTAAATATACACTAAATATTTACTTTCCTACATCTAAAAGATCTACTATTTTTTAATCCTATCCTTATTATAGGAAATTCATAAAAAAAGAACAAACCAACTAATTATATTTAACAGACTAAAAACTCCAAAAGAAAAGTTAAATTAAAAGTTTTGAAGAGTGGTGGGAAGAGAATGAAACCCCTGAAAAGAGTCCTACGTGCAAGGGGAACCGTGTTCTCAGAGAAGGTTATGGAAACCCAAGATTCCATTATTCTTTTGGTAATCAATTTAATTAAAAGTTTAAGTTAATAGTTGAGACCTTAAGCTATGTTGTATACTCTAACGATTACTTTATTAGATAAATTTTCGTGTAAAATACGAATGCTATAAATATTTATTAATACCAAAAGCGCTTGTGGCTCAATGGATAAAACATTTGCACGTGGAGTAGAAGGTTTGGGGTTCGACTCCTACTGGGCGCAGGTATCAATTGGGGGTTTCTTGACTGTGCGCATCTCTCTTTACTCCCTCCTTGGGGGTACGGGTATGATTTGTCCGCATCTTTCAAGAAAAAGAAAACCCCCACTCGGACACTGCCTTGTGCGGGATACCGGGAAGGTCCTTTACCTTTATGAATAATGATATTATTTCATAAAATTAATAAATTAACAACATAATTTAATTATTAAATCTTTACATTTGTTATGATATTATCGCTATCAAAGTGAATAAATAATTTATTATATAATAATATAAAAGATATACTCATCTTAATTGTAGATAATTGAAAAACACATAAAATTTAAAAAGTCTTCAACTATGATATATGATATATAAGAGGGAGAATTCAGTTGAAAAATGGACAAATTAGTTAGCTTATTTGTTATAGGAGTATGATGATGATTTATTATCTAAGTTAAAATAAAGCTTAACATGTATATTATTTTTTTGGGTTATATAAGAAAATATAATATTCAATAGATTATCACTACATATAGTTACAATCAATAAATATTATCCCTAAATATTATATGTTTCAATGGGTTAATTTTTTTTCCTAAATATGAAGTTAAGTATCAAAAGTTTCCCTGTCAATAATAAAAAAAAAGCAAGAAAATTTTTAATGACGGTGTGACGCGTATCTCAAGTCATTTTTCATTAGTATTTTTTATAGATTGATATTGATGACTTTATTGATTGATTGATTTTTAATAATTGAGTTGGAGAAGCAGAATTGGTGGGATAAAATATGTAGGGAGAAAAGAAGTAAAGAAAAAGGAATAATCTCACAATAATATATTACAACTTGCAAATCTAATAGATAATCAAATCAACATATCTGGTGTTCTAAAATCAAATAAATAACGTTGAAAATTTGAGGAATTTTATTAATTTTCAACTCATTTATTAATATTTTTTCTTTATAATGTTTTTCTAAAAAATCTTTATATAGTCCTAAAGTAGTCTTAAAATTTCAGTTGATTGGAACAAATGTGCAATACACATCCATATATTCCACTCTCATTGTCTTAAATACACTATTTAGGCGGTAATTTTTTGATTTTGAATTCGCGATTAAGCTTTTGTCGTCAACCAGTCGCCATCTAGAAGCTAATTATTTTTCTTGATTGTTTTGGAAACTATAGAGACTAGATAGGGATCTTATTTTGGTCGCCAGTTGGCGATTAGTTGATGACAAAAAAACTGAATCGCTACACCCGACTAAAATATTTTGTGTAGCCATTTAGTCGCCATTCTTGACGACTCAGTTTTACTTTGTCGATATCAATAGTCACGAATCCAATTTGTAGTGGATCGAACATATGAAAATTGAGGATAGATTAGGCTTAAAATCCGTAGGAAACGTGGGTTATACCCAAGTAAATTGTAACTCCTTTAATTTTTTAAAATTGCTCTTCCAATTAATTGAACACCAGATGTGCTTTCGATATTGTTCATGTGAAGAAAAGTCGAGAAAAGGGAAATCTTATATATTGTCCCACTTGATCCTCTCTTTACTCATTATCCATGAAAAAAATGTTGAGATTTGATTCAAATAAGTTAGTTTTTTTTTTTGAAGATCAAATAAGTTAGTTATTATTAAGGATTGTTTGGAATAATGTTGAGACAGTTAGAATATTTTTAGGAGTGTTTTACTTAGTGGAGTTAGTGTGTTAGTGGGTTGCTAAAATTCAGTTTATAAAGTAGTGATTTTATTGTTTTTAGTTTAAGTCAGTTATTTCTTATCTTATTACTATAAAAAGAGTCCAGTTATACTTGTTTAATTAAAATAAATGAGAATTTAAAAGTTCAGCCATATTCTTTACTCTCTTTCCATGGTAAAAAAAATGCTAAATCTTAGAGTATGTTTAGAAAATAGGGGTTATTAGTGGAGTGTGAAGTGAGGAGTATAGACTAGTGAAAAGAAAATTACTAAGTGATATACAATTAAAAGTTTGTTTACTATTTGTATTTGTTTAATTTTGCTATTAAAGTGATATTTTTCCTCACAACATGCTGTTTTCTGCAGCACACTCAAAGATAACAAAAACAAGTATTTGGTGATAAATGTTGCACCAATTTAAATATAGAAAACAACATAACGGCATAATTAAAAATCTCAATCATTTGGAAACCCACTTGATACTAAATTGTATCATCATTTCCTTCTGCAAAACAGACATTTACTGCTATAAGACATAATAAAATAAATTAAATTTACACAAAACTTTTATATGTCTACAGTAAAACAGACATATTGTGTATTAATTTAATAAATATTTTTCAATAATTGTACTTAATTATGATTATCATCAAGTAAAAATACTTACGATTTAATATTTTGTAAAAGTTAATCTACAGTAAAACAGCATTAATCAAGTTCATATATGACTTTCTCAAACAAAACAAGATGCCTATATAATTACAATAATTTGATTTTAAAAATAGGTTCCGTAACAATTATGAAACCCACTACCATTCATATCTTTTTTGTATATAATACATGTAAGATAGTCAAGTAATCACACTCAAAAGTGTTGATTGAAAATCGAATTTTATTTCTTATTCTTTCCTCTTTTCCCTTCAGCTCAGCTTACAATGTATCCAAAAGAAAAGAGTTGATGAAATTATGCATGAAATCATCTTTCCTTGATCTACTTGAGCATATTATCAATAAATCGAAATAAAATTACTCGATAAATTTCATCGGTTTAACGACGTTTCTTAATATGTGACCATTCGTAACATAAACATTATATTATAATAAGTAAAAAAATTGGAAGTTATGCAGGCGGCTCGTGATTGGTAAAATTTTTTGTAGGGCTTCCTCCTCAAGTACTAATTCTTCAAATTCTTTGGTTAGCATGTACGTTTCATCGACCTCTATGTCATAATCATATACTATTATCATAAAAAGTTAAAAACTCAACTATATTCAGGTTACTTCTCATGAGAAATCATCTCTCGATGAGATGATCTCAATTATAGAGTATATTCTCATAATATATAAGTTATTTAATCTATGTATAAGGTGCGTTAGTCGGTGAGACTATCTTATATAACAATTTGTGAATATAATTTATGCGAAATAAAACACGGTGGTTCATGGCATACTATTGACAACCCGATCTAGCTAGGTCTGTTAAGAAATTACTTCATCCTAGCCCTAATATGTTGAATTGAACAAAAACTCAAAATTAGAGGTGTTTATTCGAGTCATCGAGTCAATTTCGTATTAGATGTTTCGGCTCAATTCAAATCGGATCTTGTGTTTGTTGTATCTTTAAATAATTGTTAATTTATTTTTAATTTCAGGTCAAATCGGATTCGGTTACAAGGTTGGGTAATGTCGGATCATGGAGTATATTCGGAATACCTCTGCTCAAAACTAACCCCCAAATTAATAACTTGATATGTATTAGGATCATCTCCATTACTTTTTTCTATTACTATGCTAAGATTTTAATTAACATCTATTTTAGAATCAAAAATAAAATCTTAAAATTCCCCCTATTTTCTCCATCAAGCAATTTTACCCATTAGATTGAATAACAGACTCTCTATTACATTTTTTAAGTAATAGAAAGGATCCTAACTTACTTGATACACGTCTCATCAAGGGTATTTCCGTAAAACTAATAAACTCAGAAGTCTCTCCTCAACCCTTCCCAATAATTGAGATTGAGAAGAAGATAGAGCGAGGTCACAAATAACTGTGATGTTCCTACAAACATCATACTTGATAATCTCTGATCCATTCTTCTTGGTTTACATTTAACTACAGTAAATCCAGAAAACTCTAAAGTTAGTACAGCATATCTGTAATACTCCACTTTATATCCCAACCTATGTACTAACTGTTCTATGGTCAATTTACTTGTAAAGAGACCAATTGTTAGTGCTCATAGCAACATCAAATTGAATAGTCACATACATATTCAAGCTATAAGAGATGTATTAGTATTACTTAATCGGTATGTTACAAAATACTAATACTAACACGATAACGTTTCAAATAGAACGAAAATGAGAATCATGGGTTAGCTAGTAGTTCAAATTAAAGCTTTTCCTTTTACCTTGTGACAGAAGTTCGATTTTTACCATTAAGATATTTAATACCCTATCCTTAGCTTGTTATCTGTGGAGCTCTCTGGCCTACCCATAACTAAAAAAAATATATTTATAAAGGTCATAATTCCTCTCCATTAGTCTCACCTAAAATCCTAAAGAAAAACTAATACCAAATTAACGTTCTTTTAAGACCCTCTATACCTAGGCAAAACCTACTTGATTACTTTAGGCAACTTTCTTTAAGAGGAGTGATTGCTTATATTATTTGCTTTTCATGTTAACAATTTTTACCACGAGGACAAAAATGTAAAGCCTCAAGCAGAACATATGGAGTTTGCTTCGTAAACACAAATCAAAACCATGAGAGTTTTTTGATCAAATATAACAAACAATATGAAACATAGTGAGTTTCTTTTAGACATTTAAAATGTATGACCAGCCTGACATCATTTCTTCATTAGTTGTTAGTTTTTTGAGCATACTCATGAATTGGAAAAACAGAATGAAAGGAAAGAATGGAGTCTTTGCTCCTTTT